>LPNX010008227.1:339523-375553 GCA_001517045.1 Pseudotsuga menziesii | reverse complement strand
GCAATACAGATAAGTATTGGATTATTTTGCAATATTTTGCTTATGAATATACATGTGTATATGATTTGGTTATGATTTTTTAAGCTCTTGTTCTAGAGATAAAACCGGGAAGAATAAACTAAACATGTGAATCTATTCAATGCTTGAATATAGGTATCGCTAGGAGCGAGGACTATGAGAGCATCCTAGGGGTGCATGTGGACATGTGATTGTCCTGAAGAGCTTGGAATGAATGGTAATGAAAAAGGTGCTAGTAAGACTGTGAAGGTCCTAGTAGGCGAGACAAACCATGTGGGGAGGTTCCATGGTTGAGAGGTCTGAAATGGACCGGAGACACTAAGTGTCATGACCAAGAGGGATTGGTCCAACATTCACAGTGAAGTAAAAGAGGCTGAGAGCATGAAAAGCCACAGTGGTGGTGTGGGTTCCAGGATGGAACAAAACAAAGAGGGGAAAAACTCTTGCTGCTCTCTCTTTCCTTTTTATTATATATATATATATATATATATATATGTTTATGCATTGTGAAAACAAAAGGTTGTTGAATGCATGTATGACTGAAAATAGAATGTGTGTATTTGATTAAAGTAAATTGTGAATGCTGGAATGGTTAATTCCCTACCCAAGAATGGACATGAATGAGCTCATGTGCTTATTGGGAAGGCATAAAAAAAATGAAAGTCTCCTTGATAAGACTTGGACTGTCATGCCAATTGGGAAATTAAATGACTGATATTAATGCCTATATTATGCTTGGTATAACAGAATTTCAATGATGCATTTCATAAGTGAGAAAGGTGAAATCCAGTGGTGCACATTGATCATGGCAGCAGACCAAAAGTTGTTGGACTTGGCTAGAAGTCTCCTTCGAATGATTGCTAGGACCCAAGAGAATCCTGGAGAGAAGCTCAAGATACAGAAAAGGCAGAATGAAATGAACCACCAAATTTTGCAAGACTCTATTTGTTTGCAAAGGGAGGTGAAAATCCTTTTGGGAGCAATCGGAAAAGGAAAGGAAGATGGATCAATTATGGGACATTCGCCCAAGCGATCCATTGAGAAACGGTCTGGGCAGGAAGACTCAAAGGAAATTCAGTAGGTAAGGATGAAGGAGCGAATGAAATGTTGGCAATGCGGAGGACATCATTTACGCCGATACTGTCCAATGAGGGAACATGAAGAGGGTAGCAGCCACAAAGTTCCTAGGCTTCGGGATAATCCGAAAGCTGAGAACCAGCAGGAGAAGTTTGTGGAAGCCGAGGGGATTGGTCTTTAACATTCAAAGTAAATAATTGAATGTGGGATAGATCTGCAAAATTTTGAAATTTTGGATGTGCAAATTGTATATGTATTCCTATGTATTAGAACACCGAGGACGGTGTTGTTCGAAGGGGGAGGGGATTGTGATGTCCCCGATTTTGACCCCAGTTACATTAAAAGGTACATGATGTATATATTGTAATTAATCGTGGTGAGGAGCTAAAGGAAAAGTCCCCACCATCGATTTGGTTGTGTATGTTTCGGCAATAGGGATAGTTGCCGATGGTATATCGTGCTATCTGGCACATTATAGTTTTGGCATCATGTAAATATGTACATCAATTAAAATAAACCTATAGCCAGCTAGGACGGTGCAACATTGAATGAAAAGGGCATGATTCCTAAGTTTAAGGATGGGGGGGAGGGGTTGTCCAACCCGTGGGGGTCATTGGGGAGTTTTCCATGTGTCGCCACCCTGTTTGTTTTGCTCATCTTCCCTTGTCTCATTCAACCACCACTTTAATGTTCTGCTGAGTTGTTGAGGCAGTTATTGCTCGAAGTGGAGGGTGGCAGGACTGTCAGTCTTTGCCACATGCTCACTCCATCAGTCGTCTCTCCACCTTCATGTGGATAAGGAACCATCACTACGCCACTCAGTTGGTGGTTGGTTTCACTCTCATGCAGGGACAAACAGGGGGGTGGTTAATCTTCCTCACGTAGAGCTGAGTTAAGGGGGTGTGCGATTTCTATTTGGGGGTTCACCTTTCTCTCTCTTGCACTGGTTACGAGTTGAATTAGGTTGTGTTATTTCCTCCTGATCGTGCATAGAGTCGGCATTTTTTCCTCCACCATTGTTGGACAATGAAGGATCGTTGTGGTTGTATTTTGTTATTCGTGGGCTGTTGTTTTCCATTTTTTTTTGTGGGCCGCGTCCTTTCCCCTCACACACAGATTGATTGAGAATCAGTCTTTTCCCAGCTCTATCTATGTAACTTTCTTCAGCATTTGCATTGAGGAATTATGTGCTGTGGGATTTTGGATGTTGGACGGCCGTTGATTTCCACATCCGTTGGTTGAGTTCTCCCCTGTCTATGCTAGGACTTCTGCTTCTTCCCCAACTATGGACTGTGTAAGGTTCTCGACGTTTCCTCATCAGATTGTGGTCTGTGTTTATGTCCTTCTTTTGTCCAAGATTGAGGATCAGAATTCTCCCCTATTTTGGGACTGTGTAAGGTTGCCATAGTTTTCATTGTGAGTTTGGGTTGTCGATTTACCCTGGTTTTGGGTTGCTTCTTGGTTGTTGAGGCTACAGACGTATTTTGGGGATTGTTGTTGAGTTGTTTTGGCCACACTAGGGCCAATAACAACTTTAGAGCGTGGTTTGACCTGAACTATGTTTCACCTTTTGTTTGGGGTTGTCACCCTGATTGTCTTTGCCTTCTTCAAAAAGCTGTGAGCTGTTTGTTTTACTACGACATGTAGTGGTTTGTCTTTGGACTGTTGAGAGTAGGATTAGAGGCTGGGTATGATTGAGAAAACTAGTGTTTGAGGCCACCAGCTTAGCATTTAGCCTTTCCTATCTCCTTGACAGCCTGATAAACCCTATTGTGTGGGCTTGGCTGATCGGAGTACCTTGGTTATGTGTAAGCCTGCTTTGACCCTTACTCCTTGAGGAATCATGTCCATCTAGGTGGTGTCAGTGTTGCTGAGAGATTGATGAGCATGATGGCCTATGGTTGGGTGGAACGTTGCAGTGACGTAGCTGGTTGTGGGACTAGTTCTTATCAGATGAGTATTCTTGTCCGTTTTACTTTTACAATTATATTTACTGATTAATGAATATGATGAACATGTGGAATTATTGAATGAATTTTTGTTTTCTTCCGCTATGTATATGAAGGGTTATGCATCTTAGTATGTATTATGTTTAAGCTTTTTATTTTAGCATTATATGCCTGTTCATGTTCATGGGGCAGTTTTCCCGTATGTTTGGTGTTAGTAACGTCCCGTTCATCGTTCACAGGGTTAGGGATGTGACACATACATTCCCTAATAGTATATAGGATGCATGTTATATAGTGATGCATTATTATAAGTTCCATAGGTGTAGGCTGATATTACCTGTTTCCACAATTTATCAATCCACGGGGTGGGAATTCCAGATTGTCCGAGTTGAAAAGATTGGGAAAGTACTCATAGGGAAAGAATAACTGAATAAAAGGTCTTGGCTCTCTTAAATCTGGAATAAAAGGTATTGTTTCCTGCATCTCTAAAAAAAATGTTGAATCACCTTCACTACAATTAGAAGAGATATATGAAACCAAGCCACTTGAATTGACAGTATCTTGGTGCCTGACATTGGTGCTTGTGGCCTTGCCTCAAGTGAATTATTTGACACTTCCCTGAACTATGAAAATAGGTCAAAAATCTTGTAATGGTTTCCTGCATAGCTTGCAATGTTCTCCTTCCTGTTCATGAACTCAGCAGTTACCGGACCATCTTTTGCATGCATCCTTCGAAGCAGCGAGATCCTATTAACACACAAATTTACCCAGATACATTCATATAGCTAAGGAACATTATGGATATCCTTTAGATGCTGAAGGAATCTTTTTCCTAATAATGTTATAATTTCTCAGTCATGAATACATTCATATGAGGTTTTGACATAATGGCAGTCTTAATTAGGAGGCCAATCTGAAGATAATACTATTGTTAAATATGAGTGAAAAAATCAGCCGAGTATAGTACTCAAGGGTCCACATTCAGAAGGAAATCCCAATGTAAATTCTTTATTATAGCATGTAGTAAATAGGTTTTGGAGGGATGATAATTGCAGTGGAATCCTTAGCACCTTTTATGCATGATTTTTAGATCTGACCTTTGTGTACAATCGAAATGCATTTCTAGTAGGTTTTCATAATAATCCAAGCCTAACTAAAAGAGAACCATAGCATTTAGATAGGGACAAGTCACATTCAAATATAATACATGGTCAAAGGTGTATCTTGGATTATGATGCATTTTAGAAAAAAGACTATGTTGTAGGAATTGTCAAATCACAAAAACATCAAGCACTAGACATTGAGGATATAAAATGATTACATAAGATGAGGATTATTTCATGATAATAGCATTTAAATAGTTATTACATAAGTATGCCTACATTTCATCATGTCAACAAGTCACAAATTGTCAATTATGTGCTCAAGATTCAAGGTCATGGAGAATTTTTTCAATCATATAAGTTTCTGCTATTAGTAAACCAGAGTGCACCAAGAATGATTTCAAAAGATAGTCCATGACCTAATAGTTTGGATATTGCTTTGACAATGGTGATGGGAAAATGGCTATTGACCATCGATGCCATGCTACTTTTTAGTTTCAAGTTTCTACCACTAGAGATCATGAAAAATATTTACTAAGAAACGAAGCATGCTTTTGTTGTTTACTTGGACAAATCTTCTCATGTAAGACCTTTTGAATAGCATGTCATCCCATCTTGACACAGTAATTCTATAGATAAGTCAAGACTACAATTTTGATGACTATTATGAGAACTACAAACAATAATACTCTGAGAAAGATTCAACATGAGATGAGTTGGAAACAAGTTATTCAAATGTCAAAATGGATATTGAGAAATGTCCAAGGGAAAACCATGGGAACCTACTACATGTTATTCAAATTCTATTACCAATGAGTGAAGAATATAACAACAAATAACAAGATATTTCATCACAGATTTTGATAGATTCTAGGTCGAAGCATTTGCCAGATACGAGGTTGTTGTTGAAGGGCCTATACGCTACTGACACCTTTTCTTTCAACGGTTTATCATGATGGGAAGTCTATTTTTCAAAGAATACACCTATAGGTGATTATCTTGAATTTACCCCACTGTCTAGAAGAAAGTGATTCCTACCCATTCAAGTTGAATGTTAAATAGTCCCGGTCCATTGAAACTTTGATATGTTGCTAGTGTACATGGGTGGGGGGAATATCTAACTCGAGGTCACTGAAAGTGGAGTCCAACAAAGGAAAAACATACAAGCATATCTCTACATGCTAGAAAAGGCACACTTTCTTAGTAACCACATGTGCTACTCCACTTCAGATAAAATAATAAAACTTTAGTTAAATGCGCACAAACAAATTAGTTAACTCAAGATGGACTTCAACATTATCTTCGACTCAATTTGAATTGGGGATTAACAACACTTACATGTGACAAGGACGAATGCATCATTGGTTCTATCTGGTAGTTAGTTTCTATTCTTGAGAGGTTGCACCTTTGGTTGTTATTTTAAGTTCTACATATAAAGGGATGTAGCCAAGGAGAACTGGTGTGCTAGTTTAGGGAACAATAAATGAAGGATGGTTTATCTTAAGGTTGACATTCACACTAGGAAAGTGCGCTTGTTATGAGTCAGGAAGTTGTTACACAGTCATAGAAGCAAGGTGCACCTTGGGGTGATGATCTAAAATGGTTATGCATGCATGAAGGGGCAACTTAAACTTTTGTTCTATTCTTTGAAAAATAGCAGATTTGTGTTCTAGTTATATGGAATTATCTTACATACAAAGGCACAGTTAGAGGAGAGGTTATGTGTTGTGTATCAACAACAGCCAACTAGGGTGCATCTACTAAAGCAAACTATTAAGAACTGCTGCATATTATTATTCTTAGAGAAGAGGAGGCAATTTGTTGCACAAATCAACAATATCAACAGTGACATACTTAGAAGTTAAGTAGTAATTAATGAAGTCTCATTAAAACAGTAAAATACAACTACTAAAAGGGAGGGTGAAATCTTACAATTTGGCTTTTAGATCCATGCATAATTAGATTTAAACAAAAATAGGGGAATGGTTTCCATAATACAGTAACTAAACAGGTTGTCTTGATGCAATGCACATGCATTCATACCTAGGTTGCATTGACCTAAGTCAATGGAAGCCTATAAAATAATGTTATAGTCTCATTGTAAAGGGATGAAATCTCAGAGATTGCTTATTGTATTTCTAGATTGGTATTTAATAAAGCTAGTTTGTTAATCCACATTTGTTTTCTTTCTTTCATGTGTGCTTAAAATTTGGCCAATACATGAAGTGCAAACAATAGCAGTAGTTGTTAGGTAGAAGACATGTCAATGCTATGTTCACTAAAATGTGAAATTAGGCCAATCTTTCGAGATGTGATAATTATGGTTTAACATGTTAAAATATATGTTAATAGTTAAACACAGTCACAAGAAGTGCAACGATAAAAATATTTTGCAAACATCCAAATAGTTGTGAAAAACATGACAATTAGTGGACAAGACAGGGTGCAGTTTCATAGTGATTAGGACAAATAGTCACAGTAGATTTATGAGTGCATGAGACATATCAATAAAGTAATAGTTTAAAGCGTGAGATGCAGATCAACGCTAGGGTCAAGTAGGTCCACCAATTTATGTTTTGAAGGGGAAAACTAGAGTCATGCTAATGCTCTGGTTTCATGCAAGCAAGAAAACCTCAACATAACGTTTCTACTAGTACTAGTGTTCCATTAGTGAATACTAGAGATCAACGGGTTACTAGAATTTAAAAAAGGCAGTTTGCATGCCTTCTTAGGTCTAGGGTACACCTACCTAGCTTAATTGTGGCCTATAAAAACAGTATTTGGATGTAGGAAGGTCAGAATTTCATATACTACATATTGTATTTCTAGATTGATAGCTAAAAAATATTTTCCATTGCTCCACCATTTCCTTCATTCTTTCATGTGTATTTAAATGCTTGAATAACATATGCTTGATTACTTTCTCATGCAATTTTTTAGGTTAATTTCCATATTTGATTATTGTATCACTGATCTGTATCACGTTTTGTAAGTTTTATTCATCTCCCCAACCCCTCAAAACCTGCAATGCGCTACACCACCCGCTCACTCCCTCATAATGACCAAAATAAACCTGAAGGATTGTTTTTGCATCGAGTATAATGGGTGCAAGGGATAGTGGGATAGTCAATAAGGGAGAAAGGTTATTCAAAAATGGATGACAAAAGACAATTTTGCAGTTACATTCAAAATACAAAATGATGGAGATATCTAAATGAATACAAAGAAACACGTTACAGAAATTGTTTCACTAAAGGGTTTACACAACACTTGAGAAAAAGCTTCATCCCAGCTGTACCATTTAAATTGGAAACTTGTTTCAATAAAGGGTTTTCCCAGGACAAGAGAAAAAGATTCATCCCAACAGTACATTTGCCTTGGAAACTTGTTCCAATAAAGGGTTTGCACAACACTTGAGAGAGTGAGAAAGATACATTAGAGTTGTACCATTTGTCTCTGCCATCTAAAATCGTTATATGACATATATTTAACTCAAAACATGATCAAGCCAGTTGAAACAAATGGAAGTTCGTCATATGACAAAGATTTATAACAAAACTTGCCGATATGAATGTGTTGTACACAAGCTTATCCTCAACCTAGAAACAAAGTGTTTGGGTATAGAGGGTACTCCCAAAAGAATAAACACCTTCAGCAACCGCTTCACATAAATAGATCATAGACCAACACACCGATGTTTTTCATGTGGTTAAAACCCTCGAGAGGGAAACAGTCCATGGCCACAGCCAAATAGAAACTTGGAGCAATTTATTATGCAAAATAAAGAAAGTTACATATGAGCTTCTCATAATCGATTAACTAGCCAAGGACCCTCTATGTTCTTTAAATAGAGATCATAGACCAATTGGGTGTTAAGCCATGGATCAATGGTAGGTATGATCTAAGAGAGGTTGAACCGTCGGATCACTCTATGTCTAGAGCATATCGTGACTGTCATATTAGAATATTTACAAATGCATACTAATGCATACTAAAGAAACACACTTTTACCTAACGTATATATTACACAAGTTGATCTTAACTAACTCCTAAGTGTCTAAATATCCTAACACCCCCCCTTAAGAACAACTTGGGATAGGATTGAAGGATTTACAAAAATGACATTATTAGGAAAAGGAAGAAGGCATTAGATCCTATCCCCCCTTAAGGAAACATTCCTGAACTCCTAACATAGACTGAAGTTTAGAAAACTTCGCTTCTATAAGAGACTTGGTGAAGATGTCTGCAACTTGATCATCTGTAGGGTAATAGAGCACTTCAATAACATGATCATGAACAAGATTTATGATGAAGTGCATGTGTATCTCAATGTGTTTACTGCGCTGATGTAGAACTGGATCTTTGGCAAGCTTGATGGCACTTTGATTGTCGCACCAAAGTGGAGTAGGATGTTGCTGCTCGAATCCAAAATCTGAAAGGATCTATTGAAGCCATAAAGCTTCTTAACTGGCATTAACTGCGGCTCGAAATTAACTGCGGCTCGATATTCTGCTTCTGCTAAAGAAAGAGCAAGAGCTTGTTGTTTCTAACAAGCCCAAGTGACAGGTCCGGATCCCAAACTGAAAACATAACCTGTAGTAGATTTTTGATCATCTGGATGGTCGGCTCAATCTGAATCAGTGAAACCAACCAACAAAGGTTCCCCCCCTGTACTGTAATGAATCCCAAACTGAATTGTACCTCGAATATATCGAAGTATTCTTTTTGCTTCTTTTTAGTGACTTTCATGAGGAGTTTGCATATAACGGGAAACATGACCAACGACAAAGGAAAGGTAAGGATGGGAATGAGTCAAGTATAAAAGACTACCAACAAGCTGATGATACAAGGTGGCATCTACTTCAGGGGAAGTACAAGTGGCAGAAAGTTTGACTCCAGACTGGAAGGGAGAAGGGGTCGGTTTACAATATTCCATGTGGAAGCGACAAAGAATCTCACAAGCATACTTAGACTGGGAAATAAACATTCCTTCTTTGGTTTGCAATACTTGGAGACCAAGAAAATAATGCAAATGTCCTAAGTCTGACATTTCAAAATTTTTCTTAAGACTAGATTTCACATGGGTTATAAGTTTAGGGTCACTACCAGTAAGGATAAGATCATCAACATAAAGAAAAGGTATAATGAGATGGTTTCCTACCTTTTTGGTCTAGACATTAGGGTCAGAATGGAATCTAGAAAAACCAATGTCAAGGAGAAAGCTATCCATTTTGGCATACCAAGCTCTAGGAGCTTGCTTAAGGCCATATAAGGATTTCTTCAGGAGACAAACAAGGCTAGAGTTATTCTAAACATATCGAGGAAGTTGTTCCATGTAAATTTCCTCATGTAAATCACCATGTAAGAAGGCAGAGTTGACATCCATTTGATGGACTTCCCAGTTATGTAAGGCTGCAAGGGAAAGAACAAGGCAGATGGAGTTCATTTTTGCTACAGGGGAAAATGTTTCGTTGTAGTCAATCCATTCAACTTGGGAAAAACCTTTGGAAACTAACCTTGCCTTAAGTCTTTCAACAATTCCATCTAATGCATACTTAGTTCTGTAGACCCATTTACATCTGACAAGTTTTCTTCCTTTTGGAAGAGGAACAAGATCCCAAGTATCGTTCACCATTAAGGAATGATATTGTTTATCCATAGCTGCATCCCAATCTAGATTTCCTGAAGCTTCTACAAAAGTTTCTGCATCATGATTCTCAGAAAATTGAGCCAAAAGAGAAGAGGCTCGCTGAAACTAAGAACGTGTTCAACGTTGATCTCTAGGATCATCGAAAATATCACCAGCTGCTTCACATGTTGAACGGACTTATCGAGGAAGTATTGGTGCTGGTGCGATTGGAGGAACATGAGCAAGTGAAGGTGGATTTTCATCCTCACTATCATCATCAGAAACTGGAGTTGGAGACCTATTAGGGAAGCTGGAAGAAGAAGAAGAAGGCACAGTCATTGAATCAGGCTCATAGGCCAAAGATGGCACACCTGCCAAGTTAGGCTCGTAGGCCAAGATATTTTCATCAAATTTAACATCTATTCTAATGATTATATCATGAGAATGTGACTGAAGAAGTCTATAACCTTTTACATCTTCAAAATATCCAACAAATATGCACTTTTCACTTTTAGGATGCAATGCTTTCCGTTTTTCATCCGGAATGGGAGCCCATGCTTCACAACCAAACACACGAAAGTGACTTACATCTGGTTTAATTTTACTCCATGCTTCTTCCAGTGTTATACCCTGTAAAAATTTAGTGGGTGTGTGACTAACTATGTAATTTGCACAATTTATGGCCTCAGCCCAATATTGAAGACTTAGTCCTTTAGATTGGATCATACAATTAGCCATTTCTTTTAAAGTGTGGTTCTTCCATTCAGCTACACCATTTTGTTGTGGTGTATATCGAACAGTGTGATGTTGTTGGATTCCTTGTTCAGTACAAAAAGTAGTGAACTTGTTGTTAACATATTCTCCTCCATTGTCAGATCTTAACTTAATAATTTGATGACCAGATTGTTTTTCAACAAGGGCGTTGTAGGCCAAGAACATGTTAAATACTTCACTCTTAAGTTTTAGGAAGTAAACCCAAGTGCGTCTAGAGTAGTGATCAATGAAGCTTAATAAATATTTGAAACAAGAAAAGAAAGCAGATGGAAGAGGGCCACATAAGTCACTATGCACAAGCTCCAAGGGAACCGAGGTGTGCCAAGAGGCACGTTTGTCAAAACTGTCCCGATGATGTTTTTCAAGTACACAACCGGAACAAACACCATCCTTGAAAGATACCAGTGGAATACCAGTCACCATATTGTCTTTACATAGTTGTTGCAATGAGTGATAATTTAAGTGATCAAATCACTCATGCCAAAGTTTGCTCAAGTTATCACTATGAGCAACAAAAACTGAAGGAAAAGGTGATGACCCAAAGTTGTTAAATTTGTACAACCTGGAAATATCATCAATAGTTCCAGTAGCAAGGATATTTTGAGGATTTTTAAAGTCCTTGATTACAACTTGGTGAGGTGTAAACGTCACAGTTTTACCTTCACCTGAATGAGTAATTTGATAGACTGATAACAAATTGCAGGAAATTTTTGGAACACATACTACATCATTGAAATGACCATTTTCTACTGGAACTATTCTAGATCCTACAACACTTAGAGATCTATCATCACCAACAAATATTTGTTTGGTGTTACATTCATGCATAGTAGAAAAGATGGCTTTATCCTTAACCATATGATAAGATGCTCCAAAATCAATGAGCCATTCAATTGAAGTAGAAGAAGAAGATGCAGTATAAGAGTAACCAGAAGCACAAAGTGCATGTCCATGAGAGGTAGATTCTGAAGATGAATCTAGGCTAATGTGGTGCTTCTTCATTGCTGCTTCCAAGGCTGCCATCTTCTTAAAACACTTAGATTCATCATGATTATCTTTCCCACAAAAATTGCAATGACGCTCAGTCTTCTTTCCTTTTTGCTTGGATCCTTTGTTGTTTTTTAAATAAGGAGCTGACTGAGAGGGTTTCGGACCCTTGTTTTTTGGCTTATTATTGTGAAAATTTTGTTTCTTGGGAGGCTTGGACTTATCTTTCTTTTCGGACAATACGTCTTTCCCTGATATATCTACATTGTTAATTATTCCAAGATGAATGAGATTATATTTCTCTCTAACTAAGGAATTACAAAAGGATTCAAGGCTAGGCTCTTGATAGCTAGCTGTAGTCAAGGATTCTTTCATGGAGTAGAATGTAGATACAAAAATAGAATATGCAGGTCCAAGTTTTGAAAGAATATGATAAATACATTGTTTGTCTTCTTTCTTAATCTTGCATTTTGCACATAATAGTCTTAGAGTTTTATACTTAGATAAATAGTCTTGAATGCATGAAAAATCATTTTGATTCAAGGAAAGCAACTCATTCTCAAGTTGATGACCCCGAATTTCATTGTGTTTACCAAACACAGATTCCAACTTTTCCCAAGCGAGATTAGGTTCATCAATTCCAAATATGTGGAATCGCAAATCAGTAGAGATTGACATCCCAATCAATCCACGAGCTTCATCACATCTATTTTCCCATTTAATTTTCTTATCATCATCAGTGGGTTCTGTTTCTTTCCCTGAGGTTATCCTAAAAATCCTCCTACTTCGCAAAACATCCTCCATACGAGATTTTAATGAGAGATAATTAGAAATTGTAAGTATAATATCACAAGGGCCGACCATACTATAAAATAATGGCTAAAAGAACAGAAACTAACTGTCTAGATGCAAAGAGCTCAAAAAAATGTGTGGTTTTAAAAAAATGGCACTTAAAACTGATTTTGGATGATGAAGTTATACTTGATCAAAGAAAATGTTGAAGATGTCCCCAATAGTGACGTGGCAGATATCAACTTGACCAACTAAAGAAAGAATCCCCCTCTTCTCAAGATCAACCTTTGGCAATCACTTTTGCAATAAAGTTGCTTTGAAGTGAATCACTTTTGTAGAATAAGTGATGTTCACTTTTATAATAATGTGACTTTTAAATAGTGTGGCAATAAATTGAAAGACTTAAGTGACTCACTTTTATTTTATTTTATTTATGTGAGATGCACTTTTACAATAAAATAACTTGAAAAAATAGAAATTGCATGCACTAAAAAGTAGCTGAATAAGACTTGAACTCAAGACCTATTAAGTAATAAAGCAACTTTTGACCAAGTGAGCTAAGTTTAAAAGGTATGTAAAATAATGGAAAGAGGAAGGACGCTTTTTTTTTTACTCTGCTCTCTCGTTCTCCGTGCTTGCTTTCTTTTCCTGCAAACCACAAAAAAAATGAAAAAAAAAAAAAAAAACTTGTTTCCACACAATGGGGTTAGATCATGGTTAGCTTACCTGGAAAGTCTACGTTTTCAAGTTTTCTTTTTGTTTCTGATTTTCCGTGATTGCACAAGGTGCACGACATAGAGCATACGTAGCCGAGAAGACAAGAAAAACAACTTTCCTTTACTATTTCTGATTCACCGTGATCACATAAGGTGCACGGGAAAGAGCATATGTAATCAGGGAAGGTAACAATCCAAGACTAAAACAGAAAAATATAATAACAAACTAATAAAATATGAGAGATTTAAAAAAAACAAATCCGTCACTGTAACATTATACCTTCAGATTTTCCGAAATGGGTGTTTCTGGAGAAACAGAAACGGTTTTCTGTGAAACAAAAACTATTTCCCAATGGAAACAGTGCTCTGGATGCAATGGAATAGCTCCCATAGGCCAAAAATGCATAGAAAAAAAAACCTTTCAAACTTTCAGCAACACTGGTTCCAGATCTTGATCAAAACCGAAAGCGACTCTTCACAAAAGCTTTGATGCCATGTTCGTGTACACAGGGTACTCCCAAAAGAATAAACACCTTCAGCAACCACTTCACACAAATATATCATAGATCAACACACCAATGTTTGTTACGTGGTTAAAACCCTCGAGAGGGAAATATTCCACGGCCCCATCCAAATAGCTACTTGGAGCAATTTATTATGAAAAAGAAAGAAAGTTACATATGAGCTTCTCATAATCGATTAACTAGACAAGGACCCTCTATGTTCTTTAAATAGAGATCATAGACCAATCGGGTGTTAAGCCCCGAATCAATGGTAGGTATGATTTAAGAGAAGTTGAACCATCGGATCACTCTATGTCTAGAACATATCGTGACCGTCGGATTAGAATATTTACAAATGCATACTAATGCATACTAAAGAAACACACTTTTACCTAATGGATATATTACACAAGTTGATCTTAACTAACTCCTAAGTGTCTAAATATCCTAACACAAAGTATGCTTTAGGATAGGGAAGGTGTTTATTTTGAGCTCTGATGAGTTCGTAAAAGGAAGTAAGCTCTTGCCATTAATTAGAAGGGAAAGATATTATGTGAGTTCTATCATGGCTGCCACAATTTGGGATAGCCTCCATTTTGTCCCTTGATGAGAGGAAGTTGACAAAGAATATAGGATTGTCTTATTAGAAGAGTCCAATGTGTTTGGTGTCCTATTGGGCATGAAATTTTTTCCCAAATTGCATTTATATGACTTGTTCGGTGGTGGAACTCTTTGCCTATGTGCAAATGGATGAATCCAATCCATCGTCCTATGATTTATTTGCAAGATGGATCAATATAGGCCCAATATATTTTCCATATTTTCTCAATCCTAATACACAGTCGTTTTGGACAAAAGAAATTTATGAGTTTCATGATACAATTTCATTTGATAGCCTTTGGCTTGATATGAATGAAGTTTCTAACTTCTGTAGTGGGATCACATGTTCCTTTCCAAAGAATGGGCATTGTCCATGAAAAGATTCACAGATAGATTGTTGCTTAGTTTGTAGCAATGTAAACACCACCAGATGGAATGACCTTCCTTACAAAATCAATGCTTCTGGAATACACAGACCATTGGGTAACAAAACAATGGCTGCTAGTGCAGTTCACTATGATGATATCTTGGAGTACAATGCTCCTTGAACAAAATAGAAAGAATGACTCAGCATAAAGTAAATGAAATTAAAAAAGATGACAGGAAAACAATGGGCAAAAAACCCAAAGATTTAAACTTAACACAGGGATACTATTGATGGGTAGATTATGCAAGATGAAATGAGGAAGTTACTCTAGGGTTAAATGATCTAAAGGGGTTGGGATAAAAAAACTATATAGGTGACTCATTGTAGGATGTAAAAAAAGAGTGTCTCGGAATTCTATTGAAATAATTTATTGAGAATGATAAAAGTAATTTGTGAATTTATGTTTCCCTTGCTCTCCTAATAGATCTCTTCCAAAATATGATCAGACATAACAGTCAATTGATAGTTCATTTGCCTTGATTCAATATTGTTAATTTCAAAGACTCCCAAAAGTCCAGACACAGAGCCCATATCTTTGGTTTACCACTAACTAATAACTAGCAATAATAATGATAATGTCAGTGAACCCATTGACTCTTTTATTTGATTCGGAGCCCATTGAACCCCCCGTTAATTCTACTCTATTTTTGATAGTTTTATAGCACCACATCCTCACCAACAACATCAGATAAAGTAGTATCCAAGGCATAAGTTATGGTAAGTTAGGGAATTAGGGCAGAGGCACAATAGGCAAAGGCTGGAACAACCGGTGGTTGGACGCATGGATCCAATGATTAGAAATTGACTAGTTGACACCCAGCCCCATATTAAATAAATTCCATTTCAGTTATAAGCCCAGTTGTATATCCAAAACTACCATCACTGGAAGATATTAAATTGGTAATGGAACTTCTTGTTATGCTACAGGTGGATATGATGCTTGGACAGAATCTCCCATGATGAATTTCCCCAGAATTGGACGAGGTAGAGGTGGTGAATTTGGAGCTATCTCTGCATATGTATGTGTGAATATTTTGCAGCGACAACAGAGATTTAACAGAAGTTAGTTTGTGCTTTTTTGAATACTTTGGCTGTCAAAATATAAGAAAAGAAATAGCTGGAAGATTACGTTGGAAAGGATGCAACTAGCATTGAATTTTCCTCTGTGCCTGCTGGCACATATATTAATTAATGAATATCATCCATCTTAGCATTAAATACCTCTTATGTCATGTATTTCTTTGATGCTGGTGTGTTTGTGGCGTATAGACTATGAATTTGACAAATGCAATGCAATGGGAATCTTGCATTATTTAGTTTCATATCCCATCGAAACACCCATTTAAGAGTTGATCAGATTGATTAAGTTTAATATCCAAGAGCATACCCAGATGTAGTTTATTCACCTAGGGTCTACAAAATTGTTTAAGGAGGGAAATTATTTTCTTTAAACCTAAGACCATTGATGAGCTTACTTAGGGGCGGGTTATTTTCTACTTTACAGACAGGGTTGGCGTAAATAGGGTAGCATTTCTTAATCTCCTAGCAGATCGTCTTCTCTACTCCAGCTTCCAGCAGTGACTTCTTTCCTCCCAACCCAAACTAATAAACACCCACATTTGGTAGAAATTAAGAAATTAATAAAGCATATTTTAGCTAAGGCGAAGAGAAGTTCAACTTTTAAACTATATTATGAACACAGTCTTTTTAGCTTTTCCATACCAGTATAAATCCATGATGAATAAAGATTTCTTCTGCATAGAGAACTTGTTCTTATAATTCCAATTCAAAATTATTTGAGCAAACATATATTGTTTTTATTATTTTATTAAATTTGTGTGTTCTTATCTTGTTGCCTTTGGAAATAAACAAGATGGAGGGTATAATATCAATAAAACTGGAGCATGCTCAGTCATTATAGGGTACTCACTAATTTCAGGATTTGGGGGCATTTTGTCGACCTCTCCAAACCCTCCTCTACCTCTAAAAACCCTCAGACCGCTACAAACCCTCCTCTGTCTATGCAAAGCCTCCTCTTCTACATGACCTCCAGCAGCAACTGTCATGACCTCCAGCAGCACGTAATCCACAAAGCTCCAATCACAGTGAAGAAGAGACTCAAATCCTAAAATGGATTCAGTTCATTTCTAGCTAATGGACTTGGGCACTGTCCTCTTGCTTCTGTTGATGCAGCAAAGCATAGTTGTTATCTAGGCCCGTGAGTAATGCTATGCAGATGGCCCTGCTCTATAGCACGCATATGGGGGAGACTCGCATGTAACACTGTAGAGACCTCCGAAAACACCTGTCACGGTGTTTGGATGGAAAGGATTTAGATAGTGGCTGTAATATGTTTAGCGGGGTTTGTATGAGGTTAATGTGTCTGTTCTTTGTTTTATTTTTATTTTTTTCAGTTTTATTTATTTTATATTTTATCTATTTTTGTTTTGTTTTATTTTTATTTTATTTTTTCATTGTCATATATATATGTTTTGAGAACAAAGGTTTCTCCGGCATACATAAATGGTTGGTGAGGTTTAGGGGTTATTGATTAAGTTGAGAGTAATTCTTGTGGAGGGAAAGGATTCTAGAACAAGATCAATTATGTAGGGGAAGGAGTAGGATAAGTTCTAAATTGACCTACATAGGAATTAGTTGAATCAAGCCAGCTTTATTCTTCATTCTTCAATATTTGACAAGCTCAAGATAAATCTAAACAATTATGATATATTTGTTTATAGACATCAATAATAGAAAATGGATGATTTGCTTGTAAATGATTGTTTTTACCTTGTTTAGGACGATTATTTGAATTATCATGTGGATATTTATTTATGATATTCTGGTTTCCCCCATTGAAGTTAGGACAGACATCTCCATCATAGTGGTTTTCATACATATTATTCCACTATATGAGGGAATTTTATTATACATTTTAGAAGCATATGTGATTAGATCGACCACCCCAATTGCTACATGGGATGTCCCTAACCAAACTCAATGGATAAATTTTGATTGATAAGAATTGGTAAGGGTATAACATAAATATATTGATTCTGCATTCATAAGTTCATATCATTAATCCTTCATGATAACCTTTGCCCCAGTCTATGGAATTGTCAAAGCAACATCCTTAGCTATGATAGGAAGGAAGGATTTCAAAATCCAATGTTGAAATATCAGACCATCTATCCTAATATTGCAAAGTATCATTTTTTTCATTCATCAATATGGTATATGATATGGGTGGTCCTATTATGATGAACTAATAAAAGGATCTACATTTTCTTTTCTTCTCTAATGGGTAACAGGGGAAAAAATAAGTTTAAAAAGTTGTTGCTAAGGACATAAAAATGAGATTCAAGGATATGAGTTGTTCAATATACCACTTCACTAAAATTATAATGAGAGTGCATTTAAGTGTAATAGTATTAATCACCGACAATATTATTGGAAAAACTCATAGGTATGATGTGGTTATATAGACCTTTGCGAACCGATCATTTAAATTTTAGGATATCTAAAGAATGTTTAGTGGAAATGGGAGGGCATGTGGGATCATGTTGAATGGGATAATTATAATCCTTTTCAAATAATAAATACTTAAAATGGTCATGAATGGAAGCATTAATGTGCTAGTCACATTGGAATTTGCATTCATATTGGCATTGGTATTCGGATTAGGATTAGGATTGGAATTGGGATTCGCATTGGTTCAAAACATATTGTTAGATGGAGCTGCTTGAGAAACATGTAATCTACATATGGATGAGGGTGAAATTAAATCCAAAGGGATTGAATCATGTGAAGTTGAAGGATAAAAAAAGGTGATGAAGGTTTGTTTTGTTTGATTCTCACATGTCAAGAAGGAGAAATGACATGTTAGCGGGTATGAAGAAAATGATGAAGGCCCTTGAGAATATGAGAATTCCAAAGAGATATGGGGGGCACAATCTTGACTAGGTATTGTAAACTCTCTCACCCAAGCAATAACTCTAGAATATCAGTGAAAGGTGCATAATAAATTATGTTAATTTAACTAAGTACTAAGTTAAAAGAAAATTAAAAGCGGGTGTCATGTGCTCCAATAAAGTAAACAAATAATGTAACAAAATCACCCTAAAGGAAAACGACTCACTAACCCAAATTTTATGTTTCTTAAGTGATGTAAGAATAAAAGAAAACATATTCCAAGTTCTCATCAATAAGTGGTAGAGAATATCTACCTTGGGGAAAGAGTAAATAGCTAATCAAGGGCTCTCCAAACACTAAAATTGATGGGAGGTGAGATCTAAGTTAGTGAAGGTATGAATGGGATAGTTATTGTAAATGGCATTAGGAGAAAGTGTAATGGAAGAATGGGGCACCACTAACATTGTCCCTACATTTATGGGGAACCACTAACACTTACACGATCTTCACTTGTCTTTTCATTCATCCTTCCTCTCTTTCTTTCCCTCTCCTCTCTTCCTCTCTTTCTTTCCCTCTCATTCTCTCTCTCAGATTCTCCTTCATCTGCATCACCCCATATCCCTCCTACACTTCCCATATTCCCTTTCTCTTATGTCTCATCTCACTTCTTCCATTTCTCTTCTTCTCTCTCTATAATCCCATAAATTCCATGATGTCTACTAGAGAATCATCCACCACTATAGTCAAATAAATTTTAAATAGGTTTTCCTATTGATTTTTTTTTGAGTAAAAATGATGTAAACATGATGTAAAAATGATGATCATCTACCACTTGGAAGATGTAAACATGATGAAAAAGTTGTGTACTTTGATGCTAATACAATGATAATAAATTAAGCTACATTGCCAAAATGACGCTAATGGTACTAACGACGATGCTAATACAATGCATACTAACTCTAAAATAATGCAAAAAACGTGTTTGTAACACAAAAAAGACACAAAGATGACTTTGAAAAGTTGTTTTCCAAACATTATTGATGCAACCAAGATCAAGCTAATACAACAAATTGACGCAAATACTTCCCTCTGTTGTAATTAAATGGCACTTCAAAAAGTGTTCATAGAAATGAGTGACACAAATCTAACCCAAAATATGATGTCTCGACGTGCTTCACACTTTCTGTCATACAAATTCATTTATTTATTGCAAAAAAACTAGACTACAGCACTACTAAATGTGATGCTATAAACTCGTATTGTAGTAGTGGATGTTGTGTATAATGCATTTAAGAAGGATATAGGCTAGTCATTTTTCTTTAATAGAATAGTGTTTTCCTTCATGTTCTTTTTAGTTGTTTTCTTTTATAGATGTGCTTTCTCATTGAGTTTCATTTGTTGTTGTTCTTAAGCTTACTTTTATTTTGCTTAGTTCTAACAACTTTATTTATTTTTTCTTTCTTCACTCTACAAGTGTGATCGTGGCATGAATTAGGCTAAGAGCACTGATGCACATAGCATGGTCAGACCATGTTTTCCATATATATTGATCGCACTCATGTTTCTAGATAACAATTTTTCATTTCCAAGAAACCATAGATTCCTCGATATGGCATGCTACTAAATATTAACTTGAAGCATGCTCAAATTAACAATTAAAATAACCAAGAACTCCACTTGTGCACACTAACTGAGTTGGCCGTGTGAAGTGAAAGTTAGAAATTTCATCGACCAAAGAAATTGTGCTAACTTGGCCAAGGAAATGAAGAAAAATACATTAAAAGGGGGTATGGATGAAAAAAAGGAATCAAAATGGGATGCAATTCACAGGTTGACAATGAGATGAGGAGACATTATTAACCTATACTATAAGTGTAACAAGTACAATGTAGGTTAACCTATGCCAATTCACAACAATGTTTGGCTATTATCATTATGATAATTCCTAATGACCATTCAAATCCACATTGACAATTCTAAATGATGGTATAACCATGACCCTTTTATATACACTTAAGGAATATGTGGCAAAAAAAACCTGTAACTAATCCTTAGAGAGATGCATGCATGAGTATTTCCTTGGTTCCTTTTCACCCTTTATTTTTATCCTCAATGAGATTGAAATGAATCGACAAAGGGATGTAGAATATAAATATAAGTGATGTGTTGATAAAGGGATGTACTATGCAAAGTGTTCATCCCAATAGTGATATATTTTTCTAAACCCCCTAGGTCCAACTTTACATGATAGGACCAAATTTTCTTGTAGCCCTAATTTATCCATTATTTGTCTTACATGGATTTCTTTGCAACTACATATATCAATAGAAAATAGTTTCTAGGTAGAGATGTTGAATTCAACAAACTCACCATATGACATGAAAAGAGCTAGTTCAAAACTTTTTGAAAATCAAAGGTTAAAATACTGAAATATATTCGAGGTTATACTCCTTACTATGAGAAGGTAAAGGAAAATCACATTTCCACGCTTTAGATATGTTGAATTTCAAAACTAACAAATCCATATTTACCCATGATATCAAAGACTATGATCATTATATGGGATATTTGGTTTGTTTCAATTATTTTATATAAATTGAATGCATATTCAAAAACCCCTTAGGATTAAAAACACGTGACTAAAAGTAAATGAAATTTATGAATAGAGATATGTTGTAGTGTATCTTTAGTGGAAATAAAGGTTAATGTTACACAATATTCCCCTAAATAACACAAGTTAGGAATCCATGTATAAAAAAATACATATTCTACATATTAGCGAGTATGTTAGAGAGTTGGAGCATTATCCTATTCATATATATTTAATTTAGAGGTTATTCTTTGTGTCTCTTCCTATGTTGGTTTTATGCATGTATATTTTCAAAATGTTCATTTCAAGTCATGTATATATTTTATTACACCATTTTTTGCACTTAACTTAGTAGAATGTTGTTGTAATATATCTATAGGTTATACATATTCTAGTGGAGATTTCTCAAATGATGAAACTAGACGTAGGGAAAGAGAGTAATATGAGAGAAGAAAAGGAAACTTATCCCAATTAATGAAGACAATACCGGTGACAAGACATTGATGAGTTGTAATTACATATTTTAAGATTTCATAATGTATTGAAAAATATGTATTTATTTTACAAAGATTTGCATTTATAATTCTAATTATTACTTATTGTAATGTGTTTTATGTTGCGTAAAAGCTTAATTAAAAATCTAACATCATTTCTAAAGATTATAACAAAAATAGAAAGAGACCTAGATATGGGCTACTTGTATTGAATGTAGTGGGGATAAAATTATATCAGTCTTAGTCGGAATAGATGTAGACATGATAGACATGGTATGATATGTCATACATTTTTTAGAGAAATTTAGAATGTAATTGTTATTTAATATACTACATTTTTTGTTACACTCATTTATTCTATTACATGCATATTGATGGTGTGATATAGAGTGCAAATATGACGATGAATAGAGACAAAGAATTGCTTAATCAATATAATATAAAGAAAATACTTTCAATTATGATGATATAAAAGTTACTAATGAAGGGAAACTTTTAGAATACACAATTTCGTCATAATAGTGACGTTTTCCTTTCAACAATATAGGATTTCATTGCCTGAGCGACATAACACATTGTTTCGTCACAATAGCGACGAACGTCGGGATAATTTTGAAAATTTTCAACAAACTAAAATGTTTTAGCGATGAAAGCAATGATTTTACCTGTTTCATGGAAAATTTCCGTGGGACTTTTGACCCATATGTAGTAGTGGGTATACATAAGTATTATTACATGCATCATCATCGTGGACATTGACGTTGTCATCATCATCATCAATTCCATATCATATGTCAACATCATCTTGATCATTAACCTCATTATCATCATCGTCATCAACATCAAGTACATCATGAACAAAATCATCGTCATCATTGTCATTATGTCACACATATGCCATTAGTGTTCTTAATCACTCAACGACATTAGGCTTCATGTCATGTAATTTTTAAGGTCATTTATATGTCATTACAGTCATTATGATGATAATAGGGTTGTTTAGATGTCCTTACAGACATTTAGGTGCCATTAGAAATAATTAGGACCCAAAAGTGATACCATATGCATAATCATTGTTGACATCCACATCGGCATCATAATCATACAATAAATCAACACCATTGTCAACGTCGTAGTCATGATCAATATAATTGCAATAATAATGAGCAAGGAGCCGTACTACCTCACAAGAATGGATGATATACTCTTATACTTATCAAATCATATCCATATGCTCCATCATAATTATCGTAATGCATCATCGGCATGTTGTTAGGGAGAATCATATGTCATTAGGGTCTATCAAATGTTGTTGGGGACACTAAAATGCCATAAGAGCAATTTGGGTGACATTAAGGTAATTTACCCCTCATTAGGATTAATCATGATCAAAAAGTGCCATGATTACGATCATTTAGGTGCCACTATGATAAATCAAGATCCAAAAGTACTCTCACATGGATCATGATCATTGAAATTGACGTTGTTATATTTTACGTTATGTCAGACGTTTCCTGAACACAATTCCTAGCTCTAAACCTAGTGCAATTTATAGCATAGTTCCTTTCAAAATTTCTGGGCATTATTCCAGGTGCTATACCTAGCTCTATGTTGGATGTTTTCTAGGTGCAATTCTTGGATGTATACTTGGTGCTATGTTGGATGTTTTTCCTACCAAAATTCATGGCGCAATTCCTATTGCTAACCCTGGATTGATATATGGTGTATGTTATTCAGGACGTTTTTTTGGAGGCTATTCTTGGCGTTATATGGGATGCTTTTGTGGATGCTAATTAGGACATTAATTGGGATTCTAATTGGGATGATAATTGTGTTGCTAATTGGGACATTAATTGGGATGCTAATTAGCATCCAAAAGAGTGCCAACTTTTAAAAAGGGACGATAATTGGGATGCTACTTGGGACGCTAATTGGGATGATAATTGGGACACTATTTGGGATGCTAATTGGGACATTAATTGGGATGCTAATTAGCATCCAAAATAGTGCCAACTTTTAAAATGGGATGCTAATGGGGATGCTAATTGAGATGCTAATTGGCATTTTATTTGGGATGTTAATTGGGATGCTAATTGGGACATTAATTGGGATGCTAATTAACGTCCAAAATAGCACCAACTTTTAAAAAGCGACACTAACTGGGATGCTAATTGGGACGCTATTTGGGACACTAAATGGGAGGCTAATTGGGAGGCTAATTGGGAGGCTAATTAGCATACAAAATAGCACCAAATTTTAAAAAGGGACACAAAAAATGCCATTAAAAGTGCCATCTCGTGGAAAAGCGTCCACTTTGTCCAAAAAATGATGAAAAATACACTAAAAGTGATAGTGGACACTAAAAAGTAAGCTAAAAGAGACGCTAATCATAGGGTTTTGTTGTAGTGACATTTTCCCAGCACAACTAAGATGGATCCCGAGGACCATAAGGAGTGATATCCACCTTTGGGATTAGCCCTAGTATGTGCTCAAAAAAGAATGTACTCAATATGCTGGAAAAATGAAAGTTTCTCGTTCTACCCAACTTGCAGTCCATCAAATGCTATTTCATGTTACCCAATAGCGAGGTACTCTAGTTGTATATAGTGGGCCTCATGTACTCAACTGCATAAAACATCAATGTCCTGGAAGCCTGACTGAGAGATTCTAACCATGCAACCTTCCTAGTACTAGTAATATGGCCTTGAGGTAAAGCTTCTGGATAGAATTCACTAGGACCCGACTCTCAACCTTTTGTATGTGTGGGAGGTAGTATACAACAATGTTCTCCTCAATAGTGAGTCCACCTCTAACCCCACGAGCTCTCATATTGTCTACCTCACCTTGGCGGGATAGTCCAATGATAACTTAAATATCCTCAACCTCAAGGCTAAGAGGCATCCCATCAATCTAGAAGGTATTTGTATCTGAAACCCAGTAGTCCACTAGCATTTGGAGTAGTCTTGGTTTATCCCTTAAGCTAACAAGACGTGAAAACTTATATAAGACACATTCCCTCAAATTTTTTTGGTCCATCAGATCACCTTGTATGACCCTTTCCACATCTTCATGTTCGTGTTCTCCCTCTTAAACTTTATGTTTTCCATATCCCACAGGGAATCCCTTGTATATCCAGTTGTAATTGAGAATCATTCATTTTTATTCCCTAATTGAAATTTATGTCAACTCCCCGCTTCATATTTATAATCCATATATCCCAAAATTTCCTCAATCCTAGCAAAAGCAGAGCCTTTTATATATTCTTTGCATCTTGATCATCCCTTACCGAGAGGAGACCTTCCTCCAAGAGTCCTCATCATGCACATGATTCCTTTCATTGAGCATAGGTATGTTCCACTACTTAGAACTAGTTTTCTTGACCATGACACTCGTCTCATATTAGATGTATACTGTAATCACTTTTATTCTTTTCAAGATTTTTTAATCCAAAAACGTCCAAAAAATAAATAAAAAATTAAAATCCTGACAAGAAATGATATTACTTTTGGTAGTTTCCTAGTCATGTCTATTTGTAACATATCATTGTATATCACATCCATTGGTTGAGTTGTTAGTATGACTTTAGGAGCTGTACTCATTACTTTGAGTTTTATCCACCAACTCGATATGCTTGCAGTCCCTATGGAGCCTCTGTCGATGCCTCTCGTGCCACGAAGTTGTCCCGGTTTTCATGTTGAGTCTATGCTTCCTATGTTCATTCAAAATTTGTGTTATGATCTTGTTCGAAGGAGGTTTTATCCTAATTTGGACATTCCTAAGTTATCTTGTCTTGGCATGTCGGCCATTCCCAATACATTTACTGGTTTATGCACATATTGTTCGTTTGATTTATTCAAAATTATCCATCATTGTTGAGTACCTCATGTTGGTTGTTGGGGGATGCCCTAATTCCCTCCTTCCAGTGGATTCCATTCCATCGACTTGAGACAATTTATTCTAGAATAGGAATCTAGAGTATAATGATTTCCTTAAGAATTGCGGTCATCAATGAAAGGTCCTCTCTCCATCAACAGTTTTGGGAATACATCAATGTCCCCTGATCTATGGATTCTTTCAAGTGTTAGACCTCAACACATCTAGTCATACTTGTTGGATTTCACTCTGTACCTTGATTCTCTTATCATTATCGGTTGGATATATCATATCTGTTAATGGTATACATCAATGATTGATAATTAAATGATGGACCATCATGTTCGACCTTGACACCTTTATTCACGTGATGGGACATGTACTCGTATCGGTTTACGTAGAATACCTCCGATATTGGTGGCATTACATATATGCTACCTCCTTGATCATTCCAGTATTTATGAGATGTCATTTCTCATGACCATATTCCAGTGTATTATAAGATATATTCATCCACTATGGAGATTTTGTTCATTGTATATTGTACGTGGCGATGACCACACATGGAATTTGTATCTCATGCCTAGTCATGGCCATTGTACTCTTATGTATCCGGGACTGGTACATGTATATTTACAGTCACATACTGAGATTTATAATTATATTGTACTGATGAGTGGTTGGTTCTTACACCTGGTTCATCATTGCTCCACTTCTAGGATGGATATAATGTATTTCGGCCATCATGTTACCCCTCTAACCTCACGCATTAGGGGGCATCTATTATAGCTTATTTTACCACACTTGGTAGCTCACTCCTTTATCTCCTCCCATGTCCCTCTACAGACTCCTTGGACCCCCCTTTCTCAATTTATACTTTGATGAACCAAGAAAGTCCCTAAATGACACATGTTTATGTGTATAAACAAATTTTAATCCAATATCAACATGTACATGCAACCTTTGAGAAAATACCCATGTACATCAGGAAATGTGGACAAAAACAAAAACTTGTGGAGTTTTCCTCATTGAGTCCTGAATAACTTGACTCTTGACTTTCCATATGCCTGGAAAATGCTAGGAATGGACCCTGAATTTCCTATTGGAGGGATATATATTGAGCTTATTGGATGCATTGAAGGAGGAGAATTTTGGAGAGCAAGGAAGCTATAGTTCATTGTTTCCTCACTTGTTTATGCTTGAGTCTACATCCCTTTGTCCCTTTGGAGCACACATTTATGCTCTTCACAAGATTTACTTTGCTTTGTAATCTTTCCATTGAGATGGAGGAATGAAGTGGTGGAGGCCCAGGTGGAGGAATAAGTTTCTTCATTTCGACAAGGTGCCGAAAGAGTTTGTCACTGTTCTATCTCTATTTATTATTAATAGAAGTACCCATTTCTTGTCCATTACATGTGTATAAATATGAATGTTTTTTTCCATGTATGTAGTTATATATTCTTATACATGATGGTTTATATATACTAGAGTATGCCTAACCCTTTGATGTATAGCATGCTTTTCTTGTTTGTTGTTGTTAAGAGCGAATTGTAAATGCAAGCGTGTTGGAAAACCTCAATGGCGATCTACATCAACCATCCAAAATGAGGTATAATTAATATCCCTTAGTGTTAGATGCATTTATTTTTCTTGCATATTGGAATGGATTGATTTATGGTGTCATTCAGTGTGTTGTGGTCTACCCCAAGACATAATAAGTTTTTCTCCGTAACACACGGTACAAGAAACCATCTATTTCTACCAATACGAATGACCAACAATTTGTTTTTCATAAATATGGACTCATAATACCAAACATCATTTAGAAAGACAAAATATTTGTTCAATCAAACCCATATCTTCCTCTTTATGATTTCAGGCCAATCATTTAATTGTCATAAGCAGTAGTTGGGAAGACCCAACATACTTGGGAAAATAGGATCAAACTACTTGGTGTATTAGTCATCAAACATTATTACAATTGTTAGTGTTTTTTGTGTAAATACACATAAACACGTTTACCCAATGGATAAAATGCACATCGATCGATTTAACCAGCCCAACCATTGAGGCACAAATAAAGATACTCTATCCACCAAAGTCACTTTTGTGAAGGATAAAGAGGTTACATTTTTGGATTACTAATCCAAAGAGAGGAAAGAAACAAATGAAGGTGGAAGCACACCGGGGATAATTTTAGGGGAAAAATTTATCCCATGGGCTATTTTTAGGGGTTTTTCTCCAAAAAAAGATTCTCCATATTGTATTTTTTGAAGCCTTGTTTCGCCCAATTTTGATGGGGTAAACTGTTTTGACCCTAAAAATCACCAAATTATTATATAAATGATATAAAATCCTTGGAAATTAAAATATTTTTTGAAAAATATCGCCAAACACTTTATAATTTGTGTTTTAAGAATTGGTAATATTCGCCATCATTTAAACACTTTTAAATAAGTATGATTCCTTAAAATCATCCCTGAAGCACACTGCCAATCTATACTTCTTGTATAGGTTTGCAGAAAGGAAGTGATGGGGAATGTTCCAATACTTTATATAACCCACCAATTACAAGAAGACGCAAGCCAATCTAAGGCTCTTTTTCTCCTCACTCAACCCCATTCCAAATATTTATATCCAAGGAAATAAAATTTAAACCTAGTTACAAAACAACCATACCATTCTCTAGCCTCTCTTTCCCCCTAAGCCCTACATAGCACAAGGAATGATATCCCCTTCACTGCTAAATAGTATTTCAGGGAATCCTACTTCCCTCTAGTGCTCCATATGGGATGGATGGGAAATATATATTGGAAAATAAGGAAAAATATGTTGTAATTTGATTACTAAAGAGCCAGATTGGTCAACTGACTCGAGGTAGTTTATGGAACTATAACTACCTATTTTACTAGATAAACATTATAAAAATAAAATGATTGCATTGTTATAAGAGTGGAGAATCATGGGTTTTAGAATCCATGTGCTTTGTTGGGAACAACTAGTTCGCAATGGTATGGTTTCACTATGGAGCGATTGGGGGAATGAGAAACAAAGAAAACAAACAAGTTCTTTGTCTCCAGGGAAACAAGGAAGAACAAGAAAGGAAAGAGACCTTCGACAAGCACCAAGTTAACTAATCAAAATGTAGGTGGGTGTTATTAATAGTGCCAATCAAGAAGAAAAATAAAAATAGGCCTACATAAAGCAATAGGTCCTTTTTCTATCATCCGATTTTCGAGTTCTGTAGTGGCAGACGAAAGGAGGAGAGTGGTTAAAGGATTCCGCTGGTTGTTATTTTTGAGATTTTTGAGTACCATTGTGAAAGGTGGAAGGAGGAAGCTGGAAAGTAGAAAGTAGATAAAGGATTCTGCTGTTTGTTGGTTTTCCAACTACCGAGTTCCACAACAGAAGGAGGAAGGCCGATGTTGGAAGGCAAAAGTGGATAAAGTATTTTCATCACTTGTTCTGCTTTTTATTTATGATTTCTGAGGTTCGAAAGGAAGAAGAATAAGTACAGAAGTATGAAGGCTGGAGGGCATGTATGAAAAGGACAGTTCCAGTGCGGAAGTGATCATCTTGGTCGCAAAATGGATCTTTCAAGGGTGGAAATGACCTCCCTAGTTGCAGAAGTGGATTTAAATAAGAAAGTATGAATTTCCTTGGAGAAATTAATGTTGGTTATTTTTTTAAATCTTAAGGTTGAATACTTATGAAGGTTATAGAAAAAATTCCTGTGAAAGAATTATATTTGAAATTGTTTTTCTATGCATATTTTCAGGTTATATGGGTATGTTCCATGAGTGCACATGTCATTTGATTGTTAATCATTTTTTTGCATATTTGTTCTTATTTGAATATCTAATGATGATATATGTATTCTATATGTAAAAGTAATCAATGGCTGGAGGGTGGAAGGTATATGATATAATTTTTATTAGTGAGAGATGACTATAGGGGACAGTCATCAGGAGCCGATTTTGAGGGTTGTAGTTGCATCTATTGTTTTTATTTGCTATGGTTTTGATGTGGATGTAGATTGAAACATATGGATGTTCCATGATATGTCGTTTTCCTTAATTTATATTCTCACTAACAACACACACATATCAACACCGAAAAAATATATATATTTGCAAATAATCAATGACATCGATAATTGGTTATTTATAAACTATCCTATCAAACAAACCAAAAATACATAAATTAGCTATTCACATCGAATATGATGTTTATCATTTATTATTCATGTTCTTGTTACAATTATTAACTTTAGCTTTCACTTTGGAAATTATTAATTGAATGTCACAATTAATTATTTAATTAAGTGGCATAATTAAATAATTAAGTGTCGCAAACTTTAGTTATAATTCAATCTCTAGAATTAAAAGATTTAATTTATTAGGGTGAATGGTTAGTCAGATAAATAGTTATTTATCTATATCAATTGTTCTTAAACTTAAGTTAGTCTTAAATTTATCAGCTTTGTCCTTATCTCAAGGTTCAGGGCACAAGTGGTATCAGAGCTTAAGGTTTCAACACTATGGCTGTTGGGCCTTCTACAAAGTTTCAAGTCACTTTGTAAAAATGCATTTGCATTAGATAGCTTGGATGCATCCACATTAATATATTTTCACATGTGAGTTGGTTAAATTAAACTATTATATTGGGATGGTTTTGTATTTGATGTTCATATAGTAAGGAGAAATCTTGGAAGGATTTCTACCCCCCTTGTACAATTAGGTATATTGGAACTTAGAAATGTTGGCTAGTTACTTTATAAATAAGGAGAAAAGTAGTTATTATTGATAATGAACTTATACTAACGTGTAGTGTAATAACATAATGTTGATAATGAACACATTGTAGCTCCCATTGATTGATTGAGCAAGAGGCGTGGCCACTAAACTGATATTTTAATCAAACATGTGAATACTAAATATTCAACAAGTAAAAGCTCAAGACTAGGAAGTGAGAGATTTGGGATGGATCTTGAGGAAAAAAGGATCCCATATAGTCGTGAACAGGAGTTTGGTGAGGGTAGAAGGTAAATCAGACATAAGAGGAGCAGTGAACCATTAAAATTGGAGGATTTGTTGAGGAAGTGTAGAGAGGATAATGAAAGGATAATTCATATCCAAGAGAATATTATGAATGATCTAAAATCATTTAAGATCATACAAAGATCCACTGAAAAGAGTCATAAAAGAGGTTATGTTAGGTATAGATCATCTTCAAGGAGACCTTATCACTCAGAGAGAAATAAGGGGTATACATCAAGTGGTACAGAGAGAAATCATGAAATATATCTAGTGATATACAAGAAGAGGAGGTTTACCCAGGATGCACTGGTAGGAGAGTTGAGAAGAATCAAGCCCCCAACTTTTGATGGATAAGTAAATCAAGGAGAATATGTTGAAGCATGGTTTCTTGGACTTACGAAAAAGTTTCTAAAACATTTGAGCTATGTGGACTTCATCAAAGATGAGAAGGTAAAGATTCAAAGGTTCCTAAGTGGCCTTCCTAAACCTTATAGAGATAAAATCCAGTATGATAGACGAAAGAACCCTAAGGATACCATTTGGAAGGAAAAAAACTTATATGAACAAAATAAGAGCAAGGCCCCATATCAAAAGAATTGGAAGGATTTGAGCAAGAACAAGAAGGACAAGTGAAAGAAAGTTTCCATCCTTCAAAGTTCAGAAACAATAATTCTTACCAAAAAGGACAGTCAATGAAAGAGACTTTATGGAAAATACCACATGTGGAATGTTGGATATGCAAGGAAAATTGCTTTTCTAGTTAGTTCCCACGCAAGAAAAATAACCTTCACAACATTCAAGAGGCTTAAAATATTGGATATGTAGGTGGAAGTGTTCAAAGGATGTATTTAGGCCTAGATACAAGGAAAGCTGACCACCAATCCTGAATGATTGAAGTAGCACATAAGATTGCTAATAAAACCCTAATTTTTTTTATTGATTCGGGAGCTATCAATAGTTAAATTTCACCTAATCTTGTTGAGAAATGTCATTTGAAGAAAATTAAACTTGAAACAGCAAGTCTAGTACAGTTAGCTACAAGAGCCAAGAGAAAAGTCACTAAATTTGTTAAAGTGTGTCCTTTAGAATTAAATGGAATGAAAACCTTTGAAGACTTAAACATAAAACACTTGGGGTCATATGATGTATTGGTTGGCATGTATTGGTTGGATGCACACCATGAAGTTTTGTATTTCAATAATAAAACTTATACTTGTTTAGATGAAGAAGGGAACCATGTGACAATAAAAGGAATACCTAGACCCCTATCCCTGAGGCAGATGACAACTCTACAATTGATGAAATTTCTTAGAAAGGGATTCCAATTATATGCAAGTCATGTAGAATAATCAAAAGAAGGAAAAGAGCCAGAGCTGCAGGATTATCCAATACTACAAATTTTTGCAGATATATTTCAAGAACCGCCAGGAATACCTCCTAAGAGGGGAATTTATTTTTCTATCGACTTGGTGTCAGGAACAATATTTTCATCTAAAGCACCTTATAGAATGAGTACTCCATACTTAAAGGAATTACAAACACAGTTAAAGGAGATACTAAATAAAGGTTACATAAGGCATAGTGTTTCACCTTGGGGAGCTACTGTGTTATTTGTGAAGAAGAAAGATGTAACTCTAAGACTTTGCATAGATTATAGACTATTAAACAAAGAAACAATTAAAAAAAAGTACCCCTTACCAAGAATTGATGACTTGTTTGATCAATTGAGAGGATATAAGGTGTTTTCAAAAATATATTTGAGGTGGGGATACCACCAAATTAGAATTAAGAATGAGGATATCAGTAAGGAAACATTTAGAGCAAGTTATGGACACTATGAGTTCATAGTAGTACATTTTGGTTTAACAAATGCACCTGCAGTATTCATATGTTTAATGAATGGAGTATTCAGAAAGTACTTAGAGAAGTTTTTGATTGTATCTTGGATGAAATCCTTATCTATTCGAAGGCCAAATAAGAGCATGAAGAACATCAAATACTAACAATGCAAGTGCGTAAAAAACATCAGTTGTATGCCAAATTAAGCAAGTGTTATTTTTATCAAGGAAGAATCCTCTACCTAGGGAATATCATATCTGAATAAGGTGTTACAATATATCTTGAAAAGATAACAGAAATTATGGAATGGTTAACACCTAACAATGTATCAGAAGTCAGATCCTTCATGGGGTTAGCTGGACACTACCGAAGGTTCATCGAAGGATTCTTGAATTTGGCAGATCCTATCACATATTTGCAAAAGAAAGGTGTAAAGTTTGATTGGACTTCTAAGTGTGAAGATAATTTTCAAAAACATAAGGAAATCCTTACCAGTGCACGAGTGATAAAAATTGCAGAACCTGAAGGAAACTTTATTTTAAGAATAGATGCATTCAAGAAAGGAATTGCTGGAGTATTAATGCTAGATGGACATGTGATCAGTTAAAAATATAGAAAGTTGATGGAACATGAGAAGAAATATGCCACCCATGACTTAGATCTTGAATATATAATAAGTGCTTTGAAGATGTGGAGACATTATCTAATGGGTAAAAGGTTTGAGTTGAGAACTAACCATGATGGGTTAAAATAATTGTTTGAGAAGCCTAATTTGAATGCAAGACAGAGGAGGTGGATGGATTTATTATGTGAATATGAATTTGACATCAAGGATATCAAAGGTAAGCAAAATAAATTAGTTGATGTGCTTAGTAGGAAGATACATGTGATGCATGTAGCATCTATTAGCACTAGCACATCAGATTTGAAGGATACGATCATTAAATCTAGTGTTACATATGAACTTTATCAACATATGAAACAAGGGTTGAAACAACAAAAAATTCCACAAAAAATTGATAAGTATAAGTTTAAATAAAATGAGATACTCATGCATATAGACAGAGTTTATGTGCCTAATGTTGGAGATATAAGGAAGATGGTTATGAAGGAAACATGTGATGTCTCTTATGTCAGAAATTCAGGTTATAAAAAAATAGTAGCAGTAGTAAGGAAACAATACTATTGGATAGAAATGAAGAATGATGTTTCAGAAGATATAGCTAGGTGCATGGAATGTCAAAATGTTAAAGTTGAGCATCGACTTCCAGTGGGATTGTTGCATCCATTACCTATACCAGAATGGAAATGGGATGTAGTTACGATGAATTTCATCACCAAGTTACCTAATACGAGATTGCAAAATGATGCGATCATGGTTGTGGTAGATAAGTTGACTAAGGTAGAACACTTCATTCCAGTCAAGACAACTCACAAAGAAGCTAACATTGCAAATATTTACATGAAAGAAGTTTCTAGATTAAATGGTATGTCGAAGGCCATATTATCAGGCAGAGATTCAAAATTTGATCCTAACTTTTCGCAAGGATTGTTCAAGGGGTTTCATACAAGTCTAAACATGAGTACAACATACCACCCTCAAACAGATGGACAAATAGAAAGAGTTAATCAAGTAATTGAAGATATGCTAAGGATGTATGTGATGGATCAGCCATTTAAGTGTAAAGATTATTTACAATTGGTGGAATTTCCTTATAATAATGGATATCATTCCTCTTTGAAGATGAGTCCTTTCGAGGCAATGTATGGAAGGAAGTGCAATACTCCCATCAGTTGGGATAAGCTAATAGATAGAGTCATTATTGGACTAGAATTATTAAAGGATATGGAGCCTTTAGATGATTGAGATAAAGAAAATGTAATATCCTAAATTTTGGACCTAACATTTTTAGGCATGAGCCTATTGATTATGATGTTATCTTGATAATTTATTTTGATATATTGGGTCGAGGACCCCACTGCATATGAACATGATTATTTGTTTTATATATTGGGCGTAAGCCAATTATTGATGATATATATATATATATGTGTGTGTGTGTGTGTGTGTGTGGTTGCTTTTGTTGGGTGTGGACCCTGAAGTACATGATTGATAAGATTTTTTGTGTTGAGCGAGAAGCTCTGGAACACATGAAAAGATAATTGGAAGTGTTGGGAATAAGTTGTAGAGAATTCCATGTTGATGTTGAGCATAAGTTTTGGAGCATCGGATCCTTGGCCATTGTATCCCTAGGTGTATCATACAAGTACATCCTAGCATTAGTGTTAAGTGAAGAGCTCTGGAATTGCACTAAGTTTGCAACTCCCTCTTTAAGTGTTGAGTATGTGCTCTGGTAAGCACTAGGTGTTACTGAAAAGAATTTAATAACTTTCGAGTGAAAATGACTCAAGAAAAATATTGATCTCATCAGATTTATTTATAAGTGATTAAATGAAATTTTGAATTTTTGTTATCTCATGAAGTACTAAAGAACTACGATGTTATATGAGGGAATCCAACATGCAAGGATGTTTAGAGTTTCCTAGCCTAGTAGACCTAACCATCTACCTATTTTACCTAAATGAAGAATTGTCATTAAGTCTAGGGATCATGGTATATGATGCCCAAAGACAAATGTTAACAAATGCTATATTATTATGAATTTTATACATGGTATGTATAAAGAATAAATATAGTAATATTGTTAATGATAAAAGAAATAAAGGAAATGTCCATCCATTATTATTTATTATTAAAATATAATTAATAGTACAATACCTACAAAATGTCAAATTAGGAACTAGTTGAAAGTCCATAACTTAAAGTATTAAAAATTACCCAAATCAATTAAAAAGGGTTAAATCAAGAAATAAAAGTTTCTTGATTAAACTGTCCCTTTCACTGAAAATTATGTCTATAAAGTCTCAAGCCGATGAAAGACTTGGGGTTCTAATATATCTTGGGGGAGTGATTATTTTACCTGTTGTTCTCTCAAGTGAATTCTTGGAGAACATTTTTCTGGAAGGGAAAAAGGAGAACTAATCCAGACCTGATATACCAGATAGGAAACCCTACCTTAGGAGCTCTAAGATACTTACATGTTGGAGTCTATCTCGACGGGATCCGGATTAAACCAGGAATGGTTCTGGGTCATGGTTGGGTGGAACGTGGTATTTCCCAAGTGATTCAGTCATCTAATATAGAGGTCATATCTTCCTATGAATTGTTAATGCTGGTTATTTGAGTGTGCAGGTTCAACCATTGAAAGAGATTCAAGTCATAGGTATGAATCCCTACACTGCCTATTCCATTTATCTAGAATAAATGATGGCTATGTTTGGCAAATGATTACATTGAATTTCGTAACCCTATGTGTTTGGTTCTCTATTTAAAATATTCTAGGGTTTACATTTTAAATTATAACCCTAGGATGTAAGTTATTTTCTATACCAGATTTATCCAGGGTTTATTCCTCAGTTTACTTCTGCAATTTTAATTCATTTATAAGTGTTTATCAAGGGTTTTGCACCCTAGTTTTATTTTCATGTATTATTTTTACTCTTGAAATTGTGTTAAATTCAAACTAGGTTTTTATTTCATATATATTACCTATTTGTTATTTTTCCTTTATAATCTACTGGCATATTCCATTTATCAGCAGAGGCATGTTTTAAATTGAAATAGATTAGTTCATAAGTGAGATGTTA
>LPNX010008227.1:306366-339503 GCA_001517045.1 Pseudotsuga menziesii | reverse complement strand
TAACAGATATAAAATACAAATACAAATCTAATCTGCTAATACAATAATTATATCTAAAGCCCAATTTATAAACATTCCATTTCAAATCCAAGATAAAAACCAACAAAGACCTTTCAAGGTCTGCATATTTAAATACACGCTAACTACTAAGTCATTTACATTAAAATAACATCTTCATAAGAAAATAAACAGAGTAAGTATCTTGACCATTCATTGGTCTAAAGTCAAGTTCTTTTTCATATTTAAAATTCATAGCCCTAATATTATAAATCTACATAGTCAAATCGTATGCCATAAATCAAGTAGTCCCATCTAAAATCAACTCACAACCATCATTTAATAATTAAAGAAACAAAATTACAATATAAACAATTAAAAATGATGTAATTACATTAAGGTTGCAGGAACGAATCCTGTAGATGACCTTTTCCATTTTCACTTACATAATATATGGAAAATATTAATACAAAAGAACTAAATTATAAACCCCATCATAATCTTACACACCATCCAAGTAAATATACAGGACAGGGAAGGCATCGAATCCTATGGGAACCTAAGCGCCAAGTCGCAACCACCCACTTATTAAAACTCAATGTATCAACAACGACCAGGATTCGAGTCATGTAGAGTCATTCTACACTCATCAAGGCCACGCTATACACAAAGTGTATGCAGGCTATAACATTTAAATAAAATTGCTACAATGAGGTCATGAGAACCTCAACCTTCTACATAGGCTATAAATCAAAATGAAAACTATTACATAGAGGTCGTAAGACCTTTACTAATATATGCACAACATTTACATAAGCCACAACTTATAAATAAACTTCACAATAATATAATTAATGATTATATGCTTGTCAACAAGTCCACTTTCAAAAATGACTGCCACTCAGGGTTTACAACCACGTCGACCTTAACATTCTAAGTAACACATATAAGACGAACAACATAGTCTGCCATACATTCCATTTCATATTATGCATTAAAAACTGACTATAAATCTAAAACCCTTTTCGCTATCACAACCACGATGGAGAGTACCGATACCATGAAAGGTGTGGCCCCAAATCCATCTCACTGATAGGGTATGCATCATTCTAACAATTAAACATCAAATATAGGAAAATACTATGCAAATAATAACCAAGATTGAAACACAACAATTTAATAAACCCAATTCTTAAATAATGGAAGTAAAATGTACGTAGACCATCCACAAAGGCAGAGGCCACATGGAACCCAAGTTCAATAAAAAAATAACACAACATAAATCTTTATCTACAGTCCAGTTAAATACCATTTCAAAACATAAATGCAACATGTATTTCAAAGTCCCCATGTTTTATTACATTAAGTTACATATTTTACACAGTCATTCCATGGGCCATAGCACCATTGCAAGAAATGGTGATGCCCCGGCTTAAAAGTCTTCAATCAAACACGATTTATAAAAAAACACACCGACCCTGTTAAAAGTCCTAAGGCCCCATCATTGCTAACAATACCATTAATTAAAAACCCAATCTCTGTAAACTTAGGCCAAAGGAAAATCAAAACCCCATATCTTAAAACTCCAAACTACAACAAGTTACAACCCAGTTTTAAATCAAAGAGGCGGCGAGCACTATTTTGTTAGTAGGCTTACCATAATGGTAATGCCAACCCACAATTCACAATCACGTTATAAATCCCTTGTCTCCTCGTCGCCCTGTCACTTGCAACCACAACCCAAGAAACAAAAGATGAGAAGTATGGAAGCCACATCAAGCAAACAAACAAACCACAACGAATATCATACCTTCGAGGTCCTGGAGGTTGACTTCACACCCCTGTGCAAAGCTGAGACCAAATCAACCAACAACTAGGAAAAATGATAACTGTCATGGAGACAAACCCTATGTTGGGGCTGCCACAAATTCCAATACACATTAATGGAACTAGTTGGTGTCAACTATCAATGCCAAAACCCACAACTCCATAGTTTGCAAACAACACAATATCGCTGCCACCTTTCCCATTGCATAGTGTTAAAACCCCAACGTATAATGTTTGAACCATGTCATATATTTCGCTACCCCATAGTTCAATGCAAGGAATAGGCATTATATGCACTATGTACATTAGGTGCTAAGCATTTAAACCCTTGCTTATCATTTTCCTTTGGGCCTATGCATAATACCATGGCATAATTCTTATGCGATGGTATGTTTTTTGTTTTATAAAACCAAAGATTTGGTCTTTAACCAAAGTTTGTAAACCTTCCAAGAGCAATAAAAGGATAGGTTAATACCTTTAGTAAAATAAACATGGAATACATCTATGTTAAAATATGAAGAATTGATCAGTAACTCATAATGAACAATAGGCGTCACTTAGATAATCATTCTAGGTATTAAAATAAATAAGCGGGGTAATTACCTTGTCAATAAACTAAGTCTGTATGAAACAATAATAAGGATCAGTAGGTGTGACTAGCTGCGAGTGTAAATACGCATGCAGGTAAACAAGTTAAGAGTGCCTTAGTTAAAAATGAACTAAGTAAGCCCGCTAGACAAGTAGAAGCTTTACCTCTCATATAGTCACATGGGAAAACTAGTCTCGCCACTCCACCCACTTTAGTTCCAGAAACAAATTTAACTTAGAACCATATAAATAACAAGTAAGACTATGCAAAAATGAACGAAGCATATAATCAAGTAATGACAATACACAATAATGTATAACCATAAGAATAATGTAGTAAACAACATTCTGACATCGTAAGTAAAATACAGTAATATTCATAACTAAAAGTATGATGATAGAACGTAAAAAAAACTTACGACCAAATAGTGGTACATCTAGTGTACATTATATTCCGCAAGTTCAATAATGTTCCGCATAGGTATTTTTTACTAGCCTAATATTTTTTTTTCAAATTTTGGGGACATTACAGAAAAATATATAGGTATCTCAAGACAACTAGAAAATTTATGCAGATCAGAATAGGAAGGCCAGAGAATTTGAAGTTAGGGATCATGTGTTTTTTAAAGTTAGACCTAAATAGAGTTTCTTAAACTTGGAAAATTGCTCCAAGCTAGCTCCAATATACTATGGAATTTTTTAGGTCTTAGCTAAGATGGTAACTATTGCTTATGAGTTGGCCACACCCGCTTGAATTAGAGTACATAATGTGTTTCATGTCTCTTTATTGAAAAAGTATATACTTGATACTAACCATGTAATTTATTGGAATGTGATTGAGGTAATTAGAGTGCTTTTATTTTCTTTATATATATATATATATATATATATATATATATAGAGAGAGAGAGAGAGAGAGAGAGAGAGAGAGAGAGAGAGAGATAGATATATGTATGTATGTATGTATGTGTTGATGTATTTGTAACTTCGGAATGTATTCATCCATATTTTTTATGTATTGTAACCCATTGTTTATTTCGGGATGTATTGTAATGTATTTGAGTCATGTCATACCCCGATGTTTATCCCGAGAAGTTTCTATAATTAGAAATTCATGTCAAGTCATTGTGGGTAATCCTCCTATTGGTCAAGGGTTAAAGTCCCCACAGATGTGGGGTCCTTGGGTTATTAGACTATCCTAGTGAATTCGACCCTAGGTGAGTTATTGTAAGTTGAGGAAATAGTCCCCACCATTGTGTTACCCTCCTATTGGTCGGAGAAGGCAAAGTCCCCACAAGTGGTGGGGCACTAGGGTTATTAGACACTCCTAGAGATGTCGGCTCTAGTAAGTAATTTTTAAGTGAGGAAGACACATTGGAGTGGGTTCCAAATGAATGGAATAATATAAATAGAGAGTGAGAGCCTCTCTATTTATCATACTCACACACACACTCACTCATTAGGGCGCATGAGTGAGAGAGGAGAAGCTCTCTCAGTGTGTGAGAGAGAGAGAGACTGCTGCTGTTGGGAGATCGTCTTACTATTTTACATTTTTACTTTTGGTGCTGAATCTATCTCTGAGGAAGTTGCAAGGTTTTCACCATTTATGGTTTCCCTGAGGATAAACACTGTGTTCATTATCTCTTATGTTTGATTGCTATGCTTGTTATTCTCTTAGTTAAAGATCCTAATGTTATGATAGCTTAATGATAAAAATCTAACATGGTATCAGAGCTAACCTAAGAAGAAGGAATTGTGCAGCTACAAAAGCTAGGGATTCTTAATTTTTGGGTCTCTCTCCACATTCCATCAACAAAAGTATGCTAGGCCGAATCTCCATTGAAGGGCGCATCTTTCTGTCGAAGCGGAATTCTATTTCGAGCATTTTCAGTTTTTGATGCAAAAATTAGGGCTTTCTATAGAAGAGAAATTTTTGAGTGAACCCAGAATAGGAGTACTCTCCTCATCAAAACATAATTTTAGAGACCTGGATTAAGATTTTTGGTTGGGTGGAACTTCGGGAAAGTCAAACCCTAGTTTGACCCCGAGCTAGAAAAACCCTAAATACTAAAACTGCTAAGTTTTGGTACATTCTCTATATCCTGATATTGGTGAAGGTTAAGGAGCTGAATATTGCAGAGGCCAAATATAAAATCCTTATGTACACTGTATACAACATTAAGCCTCATATTAACTATATTCTGAGAGCTATGATCCCTCCAAGTTAGGGTTCCATCCTCTTCCAGAATTCCTCCCTAAACATGACACCTGGGGAGAATTGAAATATCTTGGGCTACATAGTTCCAAATGGAATTACGGAAGATGTTCCAGAAAAGGAACAGACTTCAATGTTGTTGTTCCAAATATCAGACTTAGAGGATGAACCAATGACACGTGGCATGCCATACAACTTCGATGCGTTGAACAGTCCTGTAACAGGTCACCTTGGGAAAAGGATCATAAATCCAAATTGGTGAAACCAATTCTAATGAAAACTATGGTGTTGGATCAGGAACATGTGATTTTATCTCAGTACAAAATTTCAAACATATAAGAGCAGCAATTTTGAAGATATCACAGAAACATTGACAGACATTTCTATAGAAGAAATTGAAAAACTAGGGCTTCCTGTTTTGGGAGCTTCCCTCCACTATTTTCAGAAAAGGAGTACATTGGACAGCTCCATTTAAAGAGATATATCTGTCTATCCAATCAGATATGAAATATTCCAAGTTTTGAAAATTAGGGTTTCTGTGACAAACCCTAGATCAGCCAGCTCCGAAACCAAGATGGAGACCTCAAATCGGTAAGATCTAATCCTTTGTTATTTTCATTTGAGGTTCTCATTTCAAAGTGACCTATCATATAAGCTTGATGATAAGCTTGGGGAGATGAGGTTAGAAGACAAGCATGGAAGTATATGATCTCTCTGAAGAAAATGAATTGGACACCTACATGACTAGAGAGGTTCCAGTTCCAGAGGGAGATGAGGTTAGAAGCCTTTACAAAAAAGAAATTGGTCAAGGCCAAGAAGATCATTGTTGATTCAATCACGGATCAACTTGTACCAAAAGTGTCTTCCCTAAAGACACCGAAGATGTTTGATTCCTTGACCAAAATATTTGAAGGAAAGAACATACATCAGAAGATGACCTTGAGAAACCAGTTGAAGAATATAAAGATCCAGAATGCAGAGACCATGCAGTCATAAGGGTCTCTCAAATCAAAGAACAACTTGAAGCGGTAAAAGAAGAAGTGGTGATGGCCACCTTGAATGGCCTCCCAGGATCATGGGATTCATTCATTCAAGGAATGTGTGCTATAAGGAAGTGATTACTTTCAGTAGACTCTGGGAAGAAGAAGAAGCTCGACTCATAAGAAGAGAAGAGAAGATGGGAGCAATTGAAGATCAAGCTCTCACCATCCAAAGAAGATCCCTCAAGCAATGAGGAATATGAAGAACTCAACTCTTGAAGAATTTCTTATCCACCTTAGCATTTGGATAATAAATAATGATATTATGAATGAATAAGACGATGAAGCTGAAAGCTCAAGAAGGAATCTACCCACAAAACAAATAAAGATAAGTATTCAATTGTCATTTCATGATATTGTTTTGTTATACATTTGCTTATATTCAGTTGAAGTATTATGCATGATAGGATGTTTGCATTAATGACAGTATACTTCTAATATGCATGTGATGGGTAAGTAGCTCATGGTGTTGTACAACTCTCCATTTGTACTTATCTAGAATGAAACCTCTTTGCTGACATATTGGATTAGTGCACAATCTCAATGTTGTCCTGGTAGAGATGGAAGGCATCTAGAAAAATTTTTGTGAGATATGGATGAATGTTGTATTGGCTAAAGTAGTTGCATGATCATATATTTATGCATAAGAATTTGCTAGTATGAACATTCCTTATGAAATGTTTCTAACCATACAAATGTATTTGACTTGTAGGAAAAATCGCATACATAATCGACTACAAGCAAAGAAGGATGAGACTTGTTCTGAAGAACAAGTGACGACATTTCAAAATGAAATGACGAATGCAGCGACATCATTGATGTAGAACCATCCAAGAACAAAGGGAAGATCAGTTCAGGAAGAATGATGTCTAGGATGTAGTATCGATACATGAAGGGAAGTTCGTAGTTCCATCATGCAGTAGATGGAAACATCGCGGGATACAAGGCAAGATTCGTAGCACGAGGCTTCTCACGAAAAGAAGGCATAGACTACGAAGAGACATTTGCAGCCATTGCAAGTGAATACACATGACAGGAAGAATCATGTGTGCAAATGAAAGAAGGCCTTCAAACGTGCTCAGAAGACACCCATGGGATAACACATACATGAGGAGCTTGATGAAGATTTGAACCTTTGCTACAAGGTGGATAAAGGATGACAAGCTCACAGATGGGTGCAAGAGGAACTTTTGAAAAGGTTCAAGATAGAGGATCTTGGTATCCAGTGATCCTAGATGGATACATAGAATATTAGTAGCATAGGAAGCTACTTGTCACTCCGGTACAGAATGTTTTAGTGCATAGAGTACGGAAGACAAAGGGAGTGACTGCAGAAGTTCTTAAGGTTTGACATGGTATGATAGGATGGATAGATTACTGATGACTCTACACTTTACTAAGAGTAAAGTGGATTCCAACCTTTGCTTCAAGGTTGAAAGTGAAATACTAGTGATGCTCTTGTTATGTGTTGATGCTCTACGTTCTAGGCAAGGAGGTGTGGACAAGGGAAGTATGTAGTAGAGATCCTGAAGAGGTTCAAGATGATAGAATGCATGACCACACCTATGGCATCGAACCTAAAGCTATTGAGTGTTGCTTCATCAGAGTCAGTTGATGCCACAATGTATCGTCAGATGATTTGTTCCTTGATGTACCTGACGGATACGAGACCAGATACTTGCTTTGTTGTGAACACATTGAGACATGTTCACTTGATGGTTGCAAGTATGATACAAATCAAAACATTAACCTGGAAGGTTATATGGATTTAGATTGGGCAATTCCATTGATAGGAAGAGCACTTTGGGGTGCTTCTTCAGTGTGAGATCATGTGTGATCTCTTGGTTGGTAGGATGGAGTCCTTCATGGCACTGAGTACAACTGAGGCAAAAGATGTTTCGACTTGATCTTCAGGAGGTAGTATGTTTCTTTTGAAAACTACTATTTGATTTGATTGATCTGACTTGCATTTTTTGTATGATGCAAGGAGGAGCGTGAAGCTCCAGTTTGTGATACAGATCAAGATCTCTCTCGAGAGGAAGTTCTAGCATAGCTGGGAGACTGGTTTTCTGAGCATAAATCCTGGCGAAGGTCATAGGTTGCTCATACGTAAATATTCATGTAGGTTGTCCTCTGATGTAATTGGTCCTAGTGAGGCTCATGGGTTATCCTTGGACGTAATCAGCCCTGATGTGATTCTATGGTAGAAATGGCCAGAGTGAAGTTTGAGTACTTCAAGGAGAAGCTTGGTGTTCTACAGATCAAGGTTCCCTCCAAAGGAAAGTGATGATTTTTTATTCCTTTCTGACATGGTGAGAGGATTGGTTCCTTCCATGGTCAGATGTAAGTGTTGCGCCCTTCCGACATGGTGAGAGGATTGGTTCCTTCCATGGTCGGATGTAGGAACTATGACATGGTCAGAGGATTGGTTCCTTCCATTGTCATATGTATGTGATGATTCCACATCCAGCATGAAAAAGGGATGGCTTTGTGAAGACACATCTAGTATGAAAAAGGACTGGCTCTGTGTAGATGCCACATCTAGCATGAAAAAGGGATGGATCTGTGAAGACACATCTAGTATGAAAAAGGACTAGCTCTGTGTAGATGGCACATCCAGCATGAAAAAGGGTTGGCTCTGTGAATACTCATCTAGTATGAAAAAGGACTAGCTCTGAGTAGCTGCCACATATGGTATGAAAAAGGACCAGCTCTGTGATGCCTCATCTGGTATGAAAAAGGACCATCTCTATGATGTCTCATCTAGTATGAAAAAGGACTAGCTCTGAGAAGACTCATCTAGTATGAAAAAGGACTAGCTCTGAGAAGACTCATCTAGTATGAAAAAGGACTAGCTCTGAGTAGCTGCCACATCTGGTATGAAAAAGGACCAGCTTTGTGATGCCTTGTCTGGTATGAAAAAGGACCAGCTCTGTGATGCCTCATCTAGTATGAAAAAGGACTATCTCTGAGAAGACTCATCTAGTATGAAAAGGGACTAGCTCTGAGTAGCTGCCACATATGGTATGAAAAAGGACTAGCTCTGTGATGACTCATCTGGTATGAAAAAGGAACAGCTCTGTGATGCCTCATCTAGTATGAAAAAGGACTTGCTATAAGATGATACATCCAGTATGAAAAAGGACTGGTTCTGTAGAGGTTCCTATGACGAGAAGAATTAAGAGAGAGCACCTATGATGATCCAAATCGAGTGTTGATGATCCAGATCCAGTGATGATGATACAGAAGTGATGATCCAGATCAAGTGATGATCCAGATCCAGTGATGATGTCGAGTGATGATCCAGATCGAGTGATGATCCATATCCAGTGATGATGTCTAGTGATGATCTAGATCGAGTGATGATCCAGATCCGGACATGAAGATGACTTGAAGAAAAATATGACTTGAAAATAAAGATGACTTGAATATGAAGATGACTTGAAGACGAAGATGACTTGATGATGATTCAGATGATATAGCGAAGAAGACTTGTGCTGATATATTGTGTCGAGAGAATACCTTCCTAGTTAAGAGGGAGTGTTGATGTATTTGTAACTTCGGAATGTATTTATCTATATTTCTTATGTATTGTAACTCGATGTTTGTTTTAAGATGTATTGTAATGTATTTGAGTCATGTCATACCTAAATGTTTATCCCAGGAAGTTTCTATAATGAGAAATTCATGTCAAGTCATTGTGGGTAACCCTCCTATTGGTCAAGGGTTAAAGTCCCCAGAGTTGTGGGGCCCTTGGGTTATTAGACTATCCTAGTGAATTCGACCCTAGGTGAGTCATTGTAAGTTAGGGCAATAGTTCCCACCATTGTTTTACCCTCCTACTGGTCAGAGGAGGCAAAGTCCCCACAAGTGGTGGGGCACTAGGGTTATTAGACACTCCTAGAGATGTCGGCTCTAGTAAGTAATTGTTAAGTGAGGTCGACATGTTGGAGTGGGTTCCAAGTGAACAGAAGAATATAAATAGAGAGTGAGAGCCTCTCTATTTATCATACTCACACACACACACACACTCATTGGGGCGCATGAGTGAGAGAGGAGAAGCTCTCTCAGTGTGTGAGAGAGAGACTGCTACTGTTGGGAGATCATCTTACTGTTTTTCGGTTTTACTTTTGGTGTTGATTCTATCTCTGAGGAAGTTGTGGGGTTTTCACCATTTATGGTTTCCCTGAGGATAAACACTGTGTTAATGTTATGCTATCTTAATGATAAAAATATAACAGTATGTATGAAAATTGTACTAATCATGTGATTGAATGGATTATGATCTATGTGGAACCGGAAGGGGATTTTCTTGTACAACCTGTTTCCATTTTGGGTAGCAAGGTCAAGCTATTTTGGAATAGAGAAATCAGTCCGATAAAGGTCCAATGGATGCCCATTACAGTCTCAAGGATGCCACTTGGGAGTTAGAGGATACCATGAGGGAAGAATACCCTCATATATTTTTAAATTTTGCATCATGTATGTAATATGCATCGAGGATAAGGCAATATTTAAGGGGTAGGGGGATGTAATACCCTAGTTGTTAAGCCCCCGAATTATGATCCTTCATGTGACTTATGTTCTCTTGCACTATAGAATTATGATATTTTATATGATTATGGAATTATGATCCTTTGAATGATTAATTTAATTAAGTAATTATTATTAATGTTGAATAACATGACTCTGGACTTTGGAACTATTATTAATGTTGATGTTATTACTAGAATCTCTCCTATCTTTTAATGTTGTTAATGATTGATTAAATAAACAACTGGATAAATAAAGGAAACAAAACAAGTATGGGGGGCCATGGATTGCACAAATTGAGTGGGAATGGGGACATTCCTAGCACCTTATAAATTGTTCTTGGCTTAATTTTGTCCATCCCAATGCATATTTGCACCTTGGTGATATTAATAATGTTGGTCACCTAAAACTCGTACAACAAACCCTATTCTCAATAATTATGGACCATGGATTTAATATTGCATATTTTTCATACCTTAGTGGACCCTTCTTTCCTAGGGAACCTTCCTTTGGAAAATATTCCCTCACATTTATGTGTTTATGGTCATTTATGAGTCCTTTTCCTAGTTTGTAGGGGTTGTAAGCTATTTTCTAGCTTCCACTCTTAGACCATGCATTGATGATCCTATTTTTGTGATTCCATGATATTTATGACCCTATTGGATGCCATCTATCACCTACTTCTCCCTCCTTGATGTTTTGTAACCCCCTTCATGCATTAGTGTGCCTCCATGTGCTCTTCATGGCTACACTTCTTAGTTTTTGGGTAACTCTTCCTCATGGTGTTAATTTGGGAAAGTGAACCTTTTCACTAAGACACCACTCCACTAATTCAAGTTAATTCTGAATGATGAAGCTTAAACCATACCTCTCTTTAATTTGGGTTGGTCCCTCTAGGTTAGATTTGTCCTCCTTATGCTATAAATTTACATGCCATCTCATTGTTGGAGTTAATCTTGAGGTTTGGACCATGTGAGTTAGGATATCTAACCATGTTGGGAATGTTGATATTATTGAGAGTGTGTTGATACTTAGAATGATTCTAATTGTTTCCCTTTTCTTCCATTATATCACTCTACTAGTTCAGGTTCTCACACATAAATCCAGGAAATGGGAATGATGAGCTAGGTCACATCCCATAGGTAGTGGAGACTGAAAGGAAAGTAGTAGTCAGAAGCATTGTGTCTCTCAGAAGAGGTAGTGTCCAGAGTTGTGAGAGTAATTGAGCCTCTACTCCTAGATCCATGTTCTCATCTCAGGGGTTATCTATTCAAGCGAGGAATTCTTGAAGGTGTCTATGGCTAGAAGGAAAGTTCTCCCACTGCAGCCAGTTTCCCATATCTTGAGATAAGTATTTATCTTATGTTGTGTTTTCATTACATTATTTTACTTGGTATATATGAAATGATGGCTGATTGGTTGTTTGAGTCCTGATGTATTTAATTTCAAGATCTTCATGGAGGAAGGATGAATCTCATATAATATGGAATGCATTTTCTATTCACATTACCTTCTTTCTATTCTTCTTCTTCTTAACTAGAAATTGCAATTTTTTCTCTATTTTATTGAGAGGTGCACAACCATAGGATCTCATTCAACAATATATGATCATTTATTTTTTGTGAGACCTATTCCATTGCATCTAGAGCATAATTTCTAGTGAACTACACCTTTTGTTTCATTGAAAAAGCTTTTCGGATGACCAAGATGTGTTTCTTTTGGTCTGATAGCTTTCTGGTGCCAAGATGAACGCACTTGTCATTTGATTGTAAATCATTTGTTTTCATATTTGTTCTTAGTTGCATATATAAGGATGATATATGTATTCTATATGTAAAAGTAATCGATGTATGGAGGGTGGCATTCATATGATCTGATTTTTATTAGTGAGAGGTGACTGTAGCGGACAGTCATCGGGAGCCGATTTTGAGGGTTATAGTTGCAACAAGTGTTTTTTGTTTGCTATGGTTTCGGTGTGGTTGTAGATTGCAGCCTATGGATGTTCCATGATATTTGGTTTTCCTTACTTTTTATGCTCACTAACATCACACACATAACAACACCAAAAAGGTAGATTAATTTGGAAATAATCAATGACATAAATACTTGGCCATTTATAAACTATGCTATCAAACAAACCAAAAATACATAAATTAGCCATTCACACCGAATATGATGTTTATCATGTATTATTGATTTTCTTGTTTCAATTATGACCTTTAGCTTGCACTTTGGAAATTATTAATTGAGTGTCACAATTAATTATTTAATTAAGTGGTGTAATTAAATAACTAAGTGTCGCAAACTTTAGCTATAATTCAATCTCTAGAATTAAAACATTTAATTTATTTAGGTGAATGGTTAGTCATATCAATTGTAATTTATCTATATCCATTGTTCTTAAACTTAATTTTGTCTTAATTTTAGCACCTTTTTCCTTATCTCAAGGTTCGGGGACATCACATCAATGGAGGTAATAGATATATTACGGTGTTTTTTCTCGGTTTTTGGTTTTCCACATAAACATTGTGTGTCTGTATTTAATGTGTTTCGATGTGTATTTTTGTTTTCTCATGTATTATTTAATGATGCTTGTTAAAATCCCAATACCTCTTGCCAGTGACCTTCAAATGAATAACAATGAAACTATAAATGGATTCATTTCCCACACTGCCAATAACCCCTTGACTAGCTATTAGTTATTTGGATGCACATGGTTTAAGATGCTCACGCATTACACAATATTTATCTTGGAAATCAATGTGCATGTTCTATATTGGATGTAAATTTAAGTTAACTACTTGTGGCATGGATCGACAACACAGTACTCATCACGTTCAAACCAATGATATTCATGGCGCATTTGGTCACAAAAATCATCATCCTCATCACTTGATACATGAAAATATATATCTACATAAATCACTTATTCTTCCTCGTATAGCTCGAAATCTTCACCACCCACTGGTATGAGAACCATAGCTACAATTTCTTCTTTGTCAAAAGAGGTGACCTACAATATTGTTCAAAAGAGACTAATTTACACAGATTGTTCCAATAAAATAAATCTAATAATACCTTATTATCCCCAATTAGGATTAGTATATATTAGTTTAAACACACAAAACATAATCAGAAAAATACTAGGAACTAGTTTTGAACTAGAATTGACATAGCTAGTTATAGTCACTATTAAACGCTACCAAAAATTAAAAATATGGAATTGAGAATCTTATATGACTGAGGTTATGTGTGCATCATTATATGGAATATTTATTAATCTATCATCAATAATCCTTTGCACAATGTGTTGGGACCATTTATGTTTTGAAATCAACTAATGTTGAAGTCTACTCCAATGCTTCATGGGTACACCAACATATGAAAACTATGTTTTTCCTAGAAAATTAGGGTGGAATCATAAGGATTATATCCTTTATAAACCATATTACATAACCTCATAGAAAATATCTTGGATATTTGGAGCCGTTTGGTTGAGTTTAGGTGACTTGGGAGACATCGTTGCTATAATGATAACTTAACTAGTTAAGGTTCAAGATAACTCAAGAACTATACAACATGCACAAAAATATAATATTAATGTTTGATTGGACTCAAGGGGGTTTTAATAACCTACAAAAACTTATAGAACTGAATTTGGATGCATAGAGTACATTTTATGACAAAAATTGAAAAACTAGTAAGAATTGACCCATGAAGGAGTTAGTCTATCTATATGATCATATACATGACTCAGTTAATTTAATTATTCTAAAATAACATATAAACTCAAATATATACTAGAATAAAAAAGTGATTTCATTTACTAAATTTCAACAATTTGTTGGGAAGCAAAAGTTGAAACCCTTTCCCCTTAAGTCCATAAAGAAATATGCCCGTTCCCAACATTAGGGATTATATTTTATTGGAGAGATATATTCCCACTCCACTATCCATCATAAGTGGATTTTATAATCTATTGATTACTTCACCAAGTGGGAAGAATAAATCCCAACCAAATTAGAAAATGATAGAGCGATCATTAAGTTTATGGAAGAAAACATCTTATCAAGATTTGATGACCGAAAAAGATAATTGCTGATAATGCAAAGGATTTTAGATTAGTCAAAATGAAATATATCTATCAAACATATAATATTTAGTTCGTACATTCCATGACTTACTATACATAGGAAAATGGATTTCTATACTCTCCTAACAAATTTTTGATCATGATAATCAAGAAAATGCTCTCAGAAAACAAGAGTTTATGCGATGGAAATTTAAGCTATTCTTTGTGGGAAGCTAGAATAAGCATCAAAAGGTTTAGCAGAACCTCCCTTTTTCATATTTTATTGGGGAAAGAAGTGGTATTCCCGACCACACACACATAGGAAAGTAAAACCAAATACATGTGCAAATACCATAACTAATTTTGAAAACCATCAAAATGCCAAAAACTTGTATGATGAGTGTTTGAGATACCATGCACAATTAGTAGATTATAGTGAAGACAAAAAATAGGGATTGATCATTTTTTAATATATATGAGATTTCTAAAACCTTGTATTGTTTTTCATTATAATAGAACTTTGGATAATTGTTCAAAACTGGGTTTAGCCATTGCATAAAGTTAACATTAGTTTTAGAGGCATAGATTTTGGTGTTATTTAACCCATAAATATTGCTAGAAATAAGTCTTTTATTACAAAATATTCAAAACAATTTTTTCACTTGGAAACTCCACTTTTTTTATGACTAGAATAAAGAACAAACTTCACTACAAAAATAAAAGAAATGTCTATTGCATGACACACATCATTGACAATATAATATGGACATATGTTTTTTCAAATGATCATAGTTTTGGTGGCAAATCATGTATTTTAATTCTTCATATACATTTGAAATATTTTTTCTTATTAAATCATGTAACATGCCACCCTTTGTGAGAATTTATTCATAGTGAGATCTAGGAGCTAAGGAAGTATTCACAATCTAATTTATTCACAAAATATGCAAGAAAATAGTAAAAGAGAACAAAATAACACACATAGATGGTGCCAATAACAGATATTTCTAAATTAGAGTATGACTTGTAGATATGTATGGTGTGTACTTATAATACAATGGGGAAAATTCATGAGCCCTTTGAGGCCATCTGGATGCATCCAATTGTGAGGCTATTATTTGACCCATAAACCCCCCTAGGTTGACCAATAGGCTCCCAAACCATACCAAATAGTCATGAATGCAAGTGTGAACATGGATGGAGCATGTTGGGTCATAAATGAAGGCATGGTAGGAATGAATGAACATATGTGTGAGTTGGAGAGTGTCTAGGATACAATAAATACCAAATAATACCAAAAAATAACTACATTCACACCCCTAGTAAAACATATTCCCTAATTTAATGGATAATGAGTGATCTGTCATTAATGATGGGGTCTGGGTTACTCAGGATGATCAAACTAGAGCACCTCAACTATCAGGATGATCAATGTGGAGCACCTCAACTGTGAGTAAATGAGCCAGAAATCACCTAATAGACCAAGACTGATTAGTATAACCTATGTAGGATCATATAACATAAGTATAAGAAAAACAAAAATTCCTCCTAGGTTAAGTCTATGATACTAAGGTGTAGTATGTATATAACACCCTGTGTTAATCCTAACTTGGTACAACTCACACCGAATGATTATTGAGTTCTTGGAAACTAAGGGTCAAGTCACTTCTTACAACAAAAGTTTTATTTGTCCATGTACGAGGAAAGAGGAAAAACCGCATGGGAAAAATCCTCCCTCAAGAATGGACATGACAGAGATGATAAAAAAGTATTAAACATGTCCTCTTCTTCACTTGGATGATATGAAATAACAACCTCTTCGTGATGGAGTTGGTCAAGATGTTGTGTATGCCAAGATCATGCATCAGTGCATCAATGTGTTGTAGACAAAGAACATGTGGGGAGGACCCTTTCTCGTCATCATTTACTGATGGAAGAACATCATAAGAATTTATTTTGCTGCAAGAATACTCTGATATGGAAGCATAATCAATCATGGAAAATATATCTCTGCAAACTCTTTCCCAAATAACATCAAAAGATTCAACAAAATATGCCTCATCTGCAGTTTTCATATCATGGATTAAACCATGAATCTTCTTCCCATTTGATGAAGCACATTCATAAATATGTAAAAAATCTCATGAGTATCTGAAATATAAAAATATATGTCATATAAAACATAAAATATCAAATGTATGGCATCTCCATAGGCGAATAAGAGAAGAGTCGGCATTAGATCACACTGACAATTAAGCAAACCTGAATGGTCTCGAGAATTGAACATTGAACCATATGTGGTGAGATCATGTCCAGAAATATGGAACAAATTTCCCATGAAATATAATTCCATGTCTATCCAACCAATGAATTACATACAAGACATAAAAGAAACATACAAAAGTGACATAGTATTGGAAAATAGGAAATTTTGAGATTTTCCAACTAGTGAACTTGAGGGTTGTCGAGTCTTTTGGGAATCAAAAGGTTGGGGAAATGAGTCTATGAATATATACGTTGTGTATTAGCCTACATATCACCTTTATAATCATAATATACTAGGATCTGAATGGAGCAGAAAAGAGCTTTCATAAGACACATTGAGAACTTCTAAAAAATGACTAGTTTCTGGAGGAAACGTTAGTGAACTGTTTGCGGTTTCTTCCAAGGAATGGATGGAGATTTTAGATTATGATATATCAGAATGTAAATAATAAACAAATAAATATGAAATATAGATATGAGAAATGGGTTTATCCCAAGCACACAAAGCATGAAAAGTCTTACCATCTTCTTGCTTGAGCTACCCTCTTCTTGCAAAATATGGAACATCAATATTGTTCTCTACAAGGAGCTACATAATTATGTACATATTATTTGTAAATAAATATATTTCATGATATGAAACTTTTAAATAACCACATGTGATATTCTTTCTATTTCTCTTCATCCTCATGGATTTTGAATCCTCATTAGTTGAACTGGGACTTTCTATATATGAATGCTTCTTCTCCTTCACTCTTTGTTGCTTCAAATATTTGAATTGATTCTTGTTTTTGGCTTGATTTGACACACAAAAAGCAAAGGATTGATCCTTGGTGGATTTTATGGTACCCATTTGCACTAACGTGTCTTGTTCCTAAGTCAATGGCTCCATGAGGTATGCTAGAGCAAGTATCCTCCAATTTTTAGTTGTGATTTTGCTTGTGTGGAATGTCGAAACAAACACGCAATACTAAAGCCCTATCTTAGAAATGATAAACAACATAATTTGATCATATTTCTTCTCTATGCCACACTATTTCAGCTGAAGCACCAATTCTATGAACTTGGTGAATAATTCTTGGATTCTCTCATAGTGAGCTGGACTCAGTGATATTAGCTCATTTTCGAGCTCGTGGCCTCTCATTTCATCAATCTTCCTAAATAGTGTCTCAATATTGACCCTAACTTCATTAGGTGTGCCAAGACTATCTACATGGAAGATAAGGTCTCTCGACATGCTAAGACAAAGCATACCAAATTCCTCATCAAGTCTGTTGAAGTACTTTTATTTCTACACAGCAGAGTTGGGCTCAGTTTCAATCCCCATGGCGACTATGTATAGGCCTTTCGACCTCACCTAGATCACAATTTCAGACTTCCATTAAAAATAGTTGAATGGAGTGATAAATGCATGATTCTTCTCTATTTTGCTTGTGCATTGTGTGACAGAAACATTGTTGCACTTACAATGCAAACACTCAATTTTTCTGGAAAAATGCCATAAAGAGAAACTTGAACACTCTGGATTGATTTGCAACTCAACAAATCTCTGACACCATGTGATAATTTCTTCACAGTGAGACCTAGAAGCTAAGGAAATATTCACAATTTAAGTTATTCACAAAATAAGCAAGAAAACAATAAAAGAGAACAAAATAACACACATAGATGGTGCCAATAACTGATATTTATACTAGTGTATGACTTGTATATATGTATGGTACATACTTATAATAAAATGGGGAATATTTGGGAGCCCTTGGAGGCCATCTATATGCATACACGTGTCAAGCTACGATTTGACACATAAACCGCCCTAAGTTGACCAGTAAGCTCCCAAACATACCAAACAATCACAAATAAAGGTGTGAACATCGATGGAGCATGCTCAATCATAAATGAAGGAATTCTAGGCATGGACGAACACATGTATGAGTGGGAGAGTCTCTAGGAGACAATAAATTCCCAAGAAGACCAAAAAATAACCACATTCACACACTAGCACCCCTAGTCAAACATATTCCCTGATTTAAGGGATAAGGAATGGTATGTCATCAATGAGGGCATCTGGGTTGTCTAGATGATAAAACTAGAGCACCGTAACTTTGAGGATGATCAAAGTGGAGCACCTGAATTGTGAGTAAAGGAGCCAGAAATCACCTAATAGACTAATATTGATCAGTATAACCTAAGTAGGATCATATAACATAAGTAGAAGAAAAATGAAAATTCCTCCTAGGTGTAATACCAAGGTACTAAGGTGGATTATTGCTCTAACACCCTTAAACAAGAATATTACCATAAATATTATATGGTAATAGTGAACATTTCAAGTAATATGTAAAAATAAAAAGGAATATGTGCATTGTGACTTAATTTAGGTGAATGGGGGTCAAGAGTGTCATTGATCACAATAATTAAGAGATTTGAGTAAAATAGGAAATTCAATGGAAAAAGAGGCAAAGACAAATAGGTGGAGGATCCAATCTTCTTGGTTAATTTTGGCACTTTATTGCTTCTCTGTCCTTTTTTTCTATTGTTTGTAAATGCACCTATGGAGAGCAAGGGTAGGAGGAGGATATTGTTGTGCAGAGGTTGAAATAGAAGAGAGCAAGGTATTACCTGGTTTCATATAGGGTTAAATGTTATGGCTCATACAAATCATCATAGTCCCTATGAAAAATTGGTTAGTTTGCTCATGGAAGAAGTAAGTAAATAATACTATGTCTTAGAGCTATTTGAATAATGAAGACACTTGATAGATTAGTTATTTAAAAAAAAAATCAAGAAATCTTACCACTCAATTAGTTTTAAATTCTTCCAATAAATATGGGTTGTTACAATTTGCATTAAAGCTAATTCAAATAGTTAAAGGACCTTAAGGGCCACAACCACCTAACATATATTCATTCTATTAAAAAAATAGTATTACAATGGGTGTAAGGGTTTGGGCCCACATCTCTTGTTGTAGAGAAAAGAGGTGTATTTCTTAGTAAACACCCATATGTCTAAAACATTGAGACAATACATGACATGTATGCTATAATTACAATGACTCAAATAAATTTGTTGTTAAGCCATGAACTTACCAAAACTATTATACATTGGAAATTGTTCGGTTACACAGGGTACTCCCAAAAGACCGAGCACCTTAAGCAACCGCTTCACACAAATAGATCACAGATCAACACACCGATGTTTGTCACATGGTTAAAATCCTCGAGAGGGAAATAGTCCACGGCCCCAGCCAAATAGCTACTTGGAGCAATTTATTATGCAAAATAATGAAAGTTACATGAGTTTCTCATAATCGATCAACTAGCCAAGGACCTTGCATGCTCTTGAAATAGAGATCATGGACTAATTGGGTGTTAAGCCACGAATCAATGGTAGGTATGATCTAAGAGAAGTTGAACCATTGGATCACTCTATGTCTAAAAAATATCATGACCATCGGATTAGAATATTTACAAATGCATACTAATGCATACTAAAGAAACACACTTTTACCTAACGGATATATTACACAAGTTGATCTTAACTAACTCCTAAGTGTCTAAATATCGTGACATCCCCCCTTAAGAACAAATTGGCATAGGATTGAAGGATTTACAAAAGTGACACTATTAGGAGAAGGAAGGAGGCATTACAACCTATCTCCCCTTAAGGACACATTCATGAACTCCTAACATAGACAAAAGTTTAGAAAACTTCACTTCTGTAAGACACTTGGTGAAGATGTCTGCAACTTGATCATCTGTAGGGAAATAGAGCACTTCAGTAACACTATCATGAACACGATTTCTGATGAAGTGCATGTGTAGCTCAATGTGTTTGCTGCGCTGATGTAGAACTGGATCTTTGGAAAACTTGATGGCACTTTGATTGTCGCACCAAAGTGGAGTAGGTTGTTGTTCCTTGAATCCAAACTTTGAAAGGATCTGTCAAAGCCATAAAGCGTCCTGACTGGCATTAAATGTGGCTCAATATTCTACTTCTGCTTAAGAAATACCAAGAGCTTGTTGATTCTTACAAGCCCAAGTGACAGGTCCAAATCCCAGACTGAAAACATAACCTACAAAAGACTTTCGATCATTAGGATCGTTGGGCCAATATGAATCAGTAAAACCAACCAGCAAAGGTTCCCCCCCTGTATTGTAATGAATCCCAAACTGAATTATACGTTGAATATATCGAAGTATTCTTTTTGTTGCTTTCCAGTGACTTTCATGAGGAGTTTGCATATAACGGGCAACACAACCAACGACAAAGGAAAGGTCAGGAAGGGAATGAGTCAAGTATAAAAGACTACCAACAAGCTTATGATACAAGGTGGCATCTACTTCAGGGGAAGTATAAGTGGCAGAAAGTTTGACTCTAGACTAGAAGGGAGAAGGGGATGGTTTACAATATTCCATGTGGAAGTGACGAAGAAAGTCACAAGCATACTTAGACTGGGAAAGAAAGATTCATTTTTTGGTTTTGATTAAGACTGGATTTCACATGGGTTATAAGTTTAGGGTCACTACCAGTAAGGATAAGATCATCAACATAAAGAACAAGGATGATGATATGGTTTCCTACTTTCTTAGTATAGACATGGGGGTTAGAATGGCATCTAGAAAAACCAGTGTCAAGGAGAAAACTATCCATTTTGGCATATCAAGCTCTAGGAGCTTGCTTAAGGCCATATAAGGATTTCTTAAGGAGACAGACAAGGCTAGAGTTATCTGGAACATATCCAGGAGGTTGTTCCATGTAAATTTACTCCTATAAATCACAATGTAAAAAGGCATATTTGACATCCATTTAATGGACTTCCCAGTTATGTAAGGCTGCAAGGGAAAGAACAATGCAGATGGAATTCATTTTTGCGACAGGAGCAAAGGTTTCATTGTAGTCAATCCCTTCAACTTGGGAAAAACCTTTGGCAACTAACCTTGCCTTAAGTCTTTCAACACTTCCATCTGATGCATACTTAGTTTTGTAGACCCATTTACATCTGACAAGTTTTCTTCCTTTTGGAAGAGGAACAAGATCCCAAGTATCGTTCGCCATTAAGGAATGATATTCTTCATCCATAGCTGCATCCCAATCTGGATTTACTAAAGCTTCTGCAAAAGTTTCTGGATCATGATTCTTGGAAACTTGAGCCAAAAAAGAAGAGGCTTGCTGAAACTAAGAACGTGTTTGACGTTGATATCTAGGATCATCGGCAAGATCACAACTGCTTCACATGTTGAATGAACCCATCGAGGAAGCACTGGTGCTGATGCTATTCGAGGAACATGAGCAGGAGGAGGTGGATTTTCATCCTCATTGTCATCATCATAAAATGGAGTTGGAAACATGTCAAGGAATTTGGAAGAAGAAGAAGAAGAAGGAACAATCATCGAATCAGGCTCGCACGCCAAAGATGGCACACACGCCAAGTTAGGCTCGCAGGCCAAGAGATTTTCATCAAATTTAACATCTCTTCTAATGATTATATCATCAGAATGTGGCTAAAGAAGTATATAACCTTTTACATCTTATGAATATCCAAAAAATATGCACTTTTCACTTTTAGGATGCAATGCTTTCCATTTTTCATCCGGAATGTGAGCCCCATGCTTCACAACCAAACACACGAAAGTGACTTACATCTGGTTTAATTTTACTCCATGCTTCTTCTGGTGTTATACCTTATAAAAATTTGGTGGGTGTGTGATTAACTATGTAATTTGCACAATTTATGGCCTCAGCCCAATACTTAAGACTTAGTCCCTTAGATTGGATCATACAATTAGCCATTCCTTTTAAAGTGCGGTTCTTCCATTCATCTACACCATTTTGTTGTGGTGTATATGGAACATTGTGTTGTTGTTGGATTCCTTGTTCAGTGCAGAAAGTAGTGAACTTATTGTTAACATCTTCTCATCCATTGTCAAATATTAACTTAATAATTTGATGACCAGATTGTTTTTCAACATGGACCTTGTAGGCCAAGAACATGTTAAATACTTCGCTCTTAAGTTTTAGGAAGTAAACCCAAGTGTGTCTAGAGTAGTCATCAATGAAATTTAAGAAATATTTGAAGCTAGAAAAGGATGCAGATGTAAGAGGGCCACCGAAGTAACTATGCACAAGCTCCAAGGGAACCGAGGCATGCCAAGAGGCACATTTGTCAAAACTGTCCCGATGATGTTTTTCGAGTACACAACAAGAACAAACACCATCCTTGCAAGATACCATTGAAAGACTAGTCACCATATTGTGTTTGCACAGTTGTTGCAATGAGCGATAATTTAAGTGACAAATCGTTGATGCCAAAGTTTTCTCAAGTTATAACTATGAGCAACAAAAACTGAAGGAAAAGCTGATGACCCAAAGTTGTTAAATTTGTACAGCCTGATAATATCATCAACATTTCCAGTAGCAAGGACATTTTGAGGATTTTTAAAATCCTTGATTACAACTTGGTGAGGTGTAAATGTCACAGTTTTACCTTCACCCAAATTAGTAATTTGATAGACTGATAGCAAATTGCAGGAAATATTTGGAACACATAGTACATCACTGAAATGACCATTTTCTATTGGAACTGTTCCAGAGCCTACAACACTTAGAGATCTATCATCACTAACAAATATTTGCTTGATGTTACATTCATGCATAGTAGAAAAGATGGCTTGATCCTTAGCCATATGATAATATGCTCCGTAATCAATGAGCCATTCAATTGAAGTAGAAGAATAAGATGCAGTATAAGAGTAAACAGAAGCACAAAGTGCATGTCCATGAGAGGTAGATTCTGAAGATGAATCTAGGATGATGTGGTGCTTCTTCATTGCTGCTTCCAAGGCTGCCATCTTCTTGAAACACTTAGATTCATCATGATTATCTTTCCCCAAAAAATTGCAATGATGCTCAATATTCTTTCATTTTGGCTTAGATCCTTTATCATTTTTTAAACAAGGAGCCGACTAAGAGGGTTTGGGACCCTTATTGTTTGGCTTATTATTGCGAAAATTCTATTTCTTGGGAGGCTTGGACTTTTCTTTCTGTTGGGACAATAAGGCTTTTCCAGATGTATCTGCATTGTTAATTATTCGAAGATGAATGAGCTTATCTTACTCTTTAATTAAGGAATCACAAAAGGATTCAAGAATAGGATATTGATAGCTAGTTTTAGTCAAGGATTCTTTCATGGAGTAGAATGTAGATATAAAAATAGAATATACAGGTCCATGTTTGGAAAGAATATGATAAATACTTTGTTTGTCTTCTTTCTTAATCTTGGATTCTGCACATAAGAGTCTAAGAGTTTTATACTTAGATAAATAGTATTCAATGCATGAAAAATCATTTGGATTCAAGGAAATAAACTCATCTCAAGTTGATGTTCCCCAATTTCATTGTGTTTACCAAACACAGATTCCAACTTTTCTCAAGCTTGATCAGGTTCATTAATTCTAGATATGTGGAATCGCGAATTAGTATAAATTGACATCGCAATCAATCCAGGAGCTTCATCACATCTATTTTCCCATTTAATTTTCTTATCATCATCAATGGGTTCTATTTATTTCCTTGAGGTTATCCTGAAAAGTCCCCTACTTCGTAGAACATCCTCCATACGAGATTTCAATGAGAAATAGTTAGAACTTGTACGTATAATATCACAAGGGGAGGCCATGCTATAAATTAATGGCTAAAAGAACAAAAACTAACTATTTGGATGCAAAGATCTTGAAAAAATATGCGATTTAAAAAAAAACGGCACTAAAAACTGATTCTGGATGATAAAGTTATGCTTGATAAAACAAATGTTCAAGATGTCCCCAATAGTGACGTGGCAGATATTAACTTGACCAACTAAAAAATGAACCCCCCTCTTCCCAAGATCAATATTTGACAATCACTTTACAATAAATTTGCTTTTAAGTGAATCACTTTTGTAGAATTAGTGATGTTCACTTTTACAATAGTCTTACTTTTAAATAGTGCGACAATAAATTAAAAGGCTTAACTAACTCACTTTTTATTTTATTTTATTTATGTGAGATGCACTTTTACAGTAAAGTAACTTGAAAATAGAAATTGCATGCACTAAAAAGTAGTTTAATAAGACTTGAACTCAAGACCTATTAAGGAATAAAACAATTTTGGACCAAGTGAGCTAAGTTTAAAAGGTACATAAAAGAATGGAAAGAGGAAGGGGGCTTTTTTTTTCTTTTTTTTTTAAATCTTCTTTCTCATTCTCTGTGCTGGCCTTTTTTCCCTGCAAATCACAAAAAAAAATGAAAAAAAAAATAAAAAAACTTTTTCCACATAATGTGGTTAGATCTTGGTTAGCTTACCCAGAAATTCTATGTTTTCAAGTTTTCGCGTTGTTTCTGATTTATCATGATTGCACAAGGTGCATGGAAAAGAGCATACATAGCCAAGAAGATAAGAAAAAAAACCTTTCTCTTACTGTTTCTGATTCGTTGCGATCGCACAAGGTGCACAACAAAGAGCATATGCAGCCAGGGAAGGCATCAATTTGAGACTAAAACCGTAAAGATCTAATAATGAAACTCATAAAATATGAGAGATTTAAAAAAAATAAAATAAATCCGTCACTGTAAGATTATACCTTCAGATTTGTCGAAATGGGTGTTTCTAGAACAAACATAAACAATTTTCAATGAAACGAAATTTTTTTCTCAATGGAAATGATGCTCTGGACCCAATGGAACAGCTCCCATAGGCCACAAATGCACAAAAAATCTAGAACCAGAAATCCTTTCAAATTTTCAGCAACACCGGTTCCAGATCTTGATCAAAACTGAAAGCGGCTCTTCATAAACGCTCTAATAAAATGCTCTGATCCAATCCTCTACCAGCGTTCTTCTTTCACGTGTGCCTTTATAAAACATCCCAACCATCATCCAGATCATCATGGTCATTCTGGATTGAATCTGATATGTATTTAAGAAGCTTCCATGTTCCTTGCTCAATGTCTTCACAGACGTAACCTTCGTCCTCTCCATTTTCACATTTGTCTTCACCTTCTGTGGAGTTCTTCGTGGTGTTCACACTTTCTGCTATTTTGACGAGTTCGGCAGCAACAATCTATGCATAAATTGTTTATGGAGAAATTTCAAATATGTAGAAGTGTGTAAATTTCTATTTCATACAAATGGAGAGGAAGGGGGCTTTTTTTTTCTTTTTTTTTAAATATTCTTTCTCGTTCTCTGTGCTGGCCTTTTTTCCCTGCAAATCACAAAAAAAAATGAAAAAAAAAATAAAAAAACTTTTTCCACATAATGTGGTTAGATCTTGGTTAGCTTACCCAGAAATTCTATGTTTTCAAGTTTTCGGGTTGTTTCTGATTTATCATGATTGCACAAGGTGCATGGAAAAGAGCATACATAGCCAAGAAGATAAGAAAAAAAACCTTTCTCTTACTGTTTCTGATTCGTTTCCCTCGCACAAGGTGCACAACAAAGAGCATATGTAGCCAGGGAAGGCATCAATTTGAGACTAAAACCATAAAGATCTAATAATGAAACTCATAAAATATGAGAGATTTTAAAAAAATAAAATAAATCCGTCACTGTAACATTATACCTTCAGATTTGTCGAAATGGGTGTTTCTAGAACAAACATAAACAATTTTCAATGAAATGAAATTTTTTTCTCAATGGAAACGATGCTCTGGACCCAATGGAATAGCTCCCATAGGCCACAAATGCACAAAAAATCTAGAACCAGAAATCCTTTCAAAGTTTCAGCAACACCGGTTCCAGATCTTGATCAAAACTGAAAGCGGCTCTTCATAAACGCTCTAATAAAATGCTCTGATCCAATCCTCTACCAACGTTCTTCTTTCACGTGTGCCTTTATAAAATATCCCAACCATCATCCAGATCATCATGGTAATTCTGGATTGAATCTGATGTGTATTTAAGAAGCTTCCATGTTCCTTGCTCAATGTCTTCACAAACGTAACCTTCGTCCTCTCCATTTTCACATTTGTCTTCACCTTCTGTGGAGTTCTTCGTGGTGTTCACACTTTCTGCTATTTTGACGAGTTCGGCAGCAACAATCTATGCATAAATTGTTTATGGAGAAATTTCAAATATGTAGAAGTGTGTAAATTTCTATTTCATAGAAATGGAGAAGGAGCAAAAGGGAAAAGAAACAGAAATTGCAGGGAAATATTTCCACAAACAAAATTTAAAGCTTACCGAACTTTGAATGGTAGTGGTATCCTCACCCATCCTCATAGATTGAGCGAGCAATTTGTTGAAAATCTCACCTCCAGTTGCTGACTCGGAACTAATGGAACGAATCAAAACGATCTCAGAATCAGTGTGGGATGGAGGATGGTGGATAAAACTAGTGACAAAAGAAAGGTTGTTGTGAACACTCCCTGAATCTGAATTTGGCTCGAAATTATTGGACGGACCATCTATAGGGATCGTGATGATATTCCTTGATTTAGGGTTTGGAGCTACAGAATGGTGCTCTATTAGCGAGCTAGTTGATCTGTAGGGTAACGACCAATGCATGGTACTGTAACCATTGCGGGGTATAGGATTGTTAAGTTATGGACGATGCTGGACCATATTGTCATCTGAAGAAAGGTAGTTGTGAGGATCAATCCCTAAATGAATTTGGCTGGAGATTATTGGGCAGACCATTGATGGGGATCGTGATGAGATTCTTCAATTTAGGGTACGACGCTACTAATTGCAGGTACTCGCTGAGCTATAGGGTAATGACCATTGGGTAGTGTAGCCACTGCAGGATCTAGGACTGTAATGGGATGGAGGTTCCTGGATCAGATTGCTTCCTGAAGAAAGATGGTTGTGAATAATTCCTGAATCTGAATTTTTCTCGAGATGACTAGATGTACTATGGATGGGGATCATGATGTAACCACCGCAGGGTCTAGTAGAAGAACTAATCCGTTCGGTTCTCATATTGTGGCTATGATTGCAACAGAAGGAAACAGTGACAGAGATGAAATGGTAATTAGTAGAAAAGAAACCTAATCTGAGCATTAGAGGTTGAAAAGCCGAAACTCAACTGTGTTCAAGGACTTCAGAGATTGAGGATTAGAAACTCAAACAAAGACGAGATCCATAAAGGCCTCTACCACTACAATCATATACATAGTTGAATGATGGTAAGTTCCTCTTTATAAAATTTTCACTCGACGAGATTAAAAGATTTAAAAAAAATAAACACACCTAAATAGGTTAAATTAGGTTAAATTTGTCCATATTATATGGAGGGAGTTTGAAAGATTTAAAAAAAATAAACTCACCTAAATAGGTTAAATTTGTCCATATTATATGGAGGGAGTGGTGGTGGTAGTTTAAGCATGTAATTATATGGAGGGAGTGGTGGTGGTATTTTAAGAATGTAATTATTACCATGAGTTATCATAATTTTTTGTGTGTGGGTTTGAATATAACAATTTTTATAATAATTTTTTTTATTTATTAATTAAGATGTATATTTTATTTAGTTAGTTTGAGTCAAACAATGTATTCATTTAAATGTTAGACTTTTTTAACTTTTTTGCTTTCTTTTTGTTGCTTGTTTTTCACATAATATAATAGAAATTCCAGGATTAATTCTTAAAAAAACATTCAATATAGTTGTAAGCTTGCATAATATTGGTTCCATTCGGGTGTCGGAGGATGTTGAATACATTTATGCATTCAAAAAAATGGTTTAGACACTTCAAAATTTAGATTTTGGGAAATAACAAATAATGACTTGTAAACAAAATATTTTCTTACAAGCGATTTGTAAACTTGCATAATATTGGTGCCATTGGGGTGTTTGAGGATGTTGAATACATTTATGCATTCAAAAAAATGATTTAGACACTTCAAAATTTAGATTTTGGGAAATAACAAATAATGACTATGTAAACAAAATATTTTCTTACAAGTGAGTTCAAGGTGAATATACAAATGTGGTTAAGTTCATAATTATTAGTCTTCAATCTATTAGCCCCAAAATTATCAAACAATTTCCAAAACCATATGTTGGAAAGAAAAACCATGTGCATAAAAAGATGTTGGTCTAAAAAAATGTGCAAAAAATCCAACAAATCCAACACATGTGGTTACTCATGGACATAGATAGGAATCGTGGCAATCAAATGCATAGACATGTCCATTCAAATATTGTGTGGAATGGGAGTTCAATTCAAAGCATCAAGTGAATTCACTATTTAAATCTTGTATCATTGACAAGTTTCACGGTGAAACACTTAATACTTTCATAGGTTTAATCAACCCCCAAGTTCCATGTTGTAAATGATGAATGCAATTCCTATAAGATTTGTGTTTTTAAGGTAAAGTTTGAGGCGATAAAGATGCTTTCTTTACACCCCAAAATGTTTTTGTTCTGTGTATATATGTGCTTAGGGTTTTTTGATATTTTTGTATCCCTTTGATGAGATGTTGGACTATGTCTTGGGTTAGTGACTCCTATTACGCTTTCTTAATACATCATGGAATTGGTTAGGACAAGGTGAAGAGGGAACCATCTTCTTCATATTTCCTAGACAAAGCATATTACACCATATTATCACAACCATTCCTATATATGATATCATAATCATATCCTAATGTCTTAATGACCCATATTTGTTACTTTTGTGAGGGCATTCATTGTTCATGGAAATATTTGAGGACATGGTGGTCTATTTTAGTCTAGAAACATTATTCTATTAAGTATGGTCACCATGTATCAAATACAATAAGGATATCCATCATTTCATTTTCATGGGTGGACTTTCCCAATTTCTACTCACATAGCTCCTTACTCGAGAAGAATTATGGTCATCCATTATGTAGGAGGACTACTCCTAGGACACAAAGAGAGGAATCACAGTATAATATGGAATTATAAATGAAATTCATCTTGGATAACATAGGCCCAGTAAACACTACATCTTGCAGGGAGGTGAAGCCTATTTCATTGTCTCATTGTAGGGGAGGGCATTTTTTTTAGCAATTTTGTAAGACCGGATACAATCCTCCCATAATTGTGCACAAAATTAAGTTAGCATCTAGTAATGTTGAGGAACACTGTGAAGGTCTTAAGGGTTTTGAGGAATTTGTAGTTCTACATAGCTCCCACTTTTTTTAGATCCACCCATACACCATCCTCACTCAAAATATGGCCCAAATATTCAACCTAATTTTCCCCAAAAGCACATATGGATCATTTTACAAATAAATGGTGATTCTACAATAATTGCAATGAATGAGAAAAATGTTTGACGTGGCTATCTTAGATGGGGTTGTATACCAATGTATAATCAAAGAAAATAAGGACAAACTAGTGGAGGAAAGGGTAGAAGATATTATTCATGGTGATTTAAAAACTAGATGGGGAATTGGAAAGGAAAAATTGAATGGCTAACAACGCATAATGACTCTCATGAGAGTAAAAGAATGTCATAGGTATGAACACATATTTCATCTTTATTTTCAATTATAGATCAAGTAAAGGTCGATTTTAGTGAATAATTTGGCTCCATGCAACTCATGCAACTCATATAAGGGATCACCAATGGAAGGAAAAAGGAATTTACTTTTTATGGTTAATTTTTGAGAGGACGTACATTATGACACATGCACCAAGCTCTTTCCTTATTTATGATCATAACCACTAGAGAGGAATAATGATTTGTGTTGGGATGAATGATGTCGGACTCCAATAATTTATGAATTGCATTTTTTATTTCATTTTTTTGTGCAATAGGTTGGTGATAAGGACATACCTTTGGGAGTTTACTATGTGTGATTGAGGGAAATTCATTTACATGTTCCTTATGGCACAGAGGTAAATCCCTTGGTGATTCAAAAACATATAGCAAGACAAGGTGAATATTGAGTGTGGGCATGTCCATGACTTGAATAACATTCAAATGAGCAATGATGCATGGGTGGCCTTTTATCAATAGTTTCTCCATTTAATATATTGAGGTAATTTTAGGAGAAGTAGAAGTAATTCCATTGAGGTGAGATGTGTGCTTGACTTGATTAAAACTGAGAGATTTCCTTGAAATACATGGTGATATGCCCAAAGTATCGATCCATTCAATGACTAGAACTGTTTTGCAACCACCTATGTCAATGTAAAAAATATATATTTTGAGATTGTAGTCACCTATTTGGAGTTTCACATTTTCACATGGACCACTACATTCCATCATATCCCCATTGGTTATATTAATTTGTAAATGTCAAGTTTTGGTAGAGAAAATGGTTAAGATGGGTTTCTTTCTGCAAGGAGGCCCGATATCAAAACTCGTTGCTCCTCGAAGGCGACATCTAAATCCAACCATGTTATGGGTTGGTGTGTCCTAGGCTGGGTGCAATCCCCATGTCATTTTGACGGCTTATATTTCCTTTGGTTGTGCTTTCTCAGACCAGTGGTTGTCCTAGTAAGTCAAAGGGAATTTCAACAAAAAAAAAACCTTAGTAATTTGTAAACTCAATATAGGGAGAATATAGAAATGGGTTTCTTAATCCACTCACCTATGAATGAAATTATGAGTGATGCAACTATCAACTAATATGATGAATCTCATGTGTTTGATGCATCCAATCAATTTCAATGTCTAAGCTATAGAGAAATAGGATAAGGGATGGAGTGATATTTGGGGTTGCTCCTCCTATAATTGAGTAAATTAACCTTGTGGCATGCTTATTCAATCATGATATAACACTCACAATTGAATCTTCTTTAGTTTTGTATCTTGTGATATATACTTATATAAGGGAGGTGGGTATCCTTCTTTGAGTGAAGGTGTTGAACTAAGTTAAGAGTTACATAGTAAATTGGGTTGGGACTCGTAGGGCAATTTTTAGTGGCGAAATTTCACCAATTGGTTCTTTTTCAGGTTTTTTTCAAAAAATAAATTCGTTACGTTGTGTCTAATATAGCCAATATTTACATAAAATATTTTTTTATCATAATATTTTCCAAACTTTATACATTTCAGTGTCAATTTTATGTTTCATATTTAATATTCACCTACCTATCTATAAACATGTTTTTTCAATCCAAAAAAATTGCCTAGAATACTATACTTAAGTATAATATTGGAATCCTTAAAAAATACCGTGGTTGGGAGATATCCCTGATCATGTTCTCTGGGGGGGGGGGTTATGTGTGAGTGTAACGAGATAATTTTTTGTGAATTGTTATGGGCCTGAACTTCATAGGTAACTCATGAGGCTCTTGCAAGGCATAGTTTTTTGCAAGCCACTTTCGACTAGTTATTTCCGCACACTATGAAGGTGATTATTTGAAAACACTATGTAGACATATATATAAGCATGCTATGTAGGTTGTTATTTTAACAAACGATGTCTAGTCGGATGACCAAATAAAAGATGATAGGGAGAGAAACCAAGTATTGAATATTATATTAAACATTATTTTGAAATTTATCAACAAATTTCTCAATAATTATTAGGAATTTAATTATTTTATCTTTCATGCTAGGGCTATGACAGAAAGTGTCACGAACACAAATGCCACATCATAGTGACTGAAGAGGAATTAAAGCATTGGTTTGCAATTTTGTATCTTAAATATGTGAATTCATTTTTTTAAGGTTTTAATATAGGGAATAAATCTACAATATATAATTTGTGTGTGTCCATTTGGTAGGAATTTAAATTGGAATGACTTCCAAACAATACTGAAAAAGAATTGATCCAACAAAGGAAATGGTAAAATTTTGACATATGGATGAATTAGGTATGACATGTATCGGTTTTCCTTTGATGTAGATCTTACACCGACTTACAAGGCTGGTTCAACTTCTCAATTACAAGAAACTTCAAACAATAAAAAACACTATAACTTTAGTGTTGAATGTTGTTGCTCTTTTATATTGCTTAAACTATTGTAAGTGGGCGTACAAACTTTATGAGTGTCTAAGATTCCTAGGTTATATTCTAATATATCTCATGCCCCTCATTAAGTCTCAATAGGTATACAAACTTAAAAGACCCTCTTTCATAACTAATACTACTCAACAAAATATTAAGAGCATTTTTTCACATCTACAACAAATTTTGAAATATATCACATCAATATCATTCAACTCTACATTGTTCCCAAGCTCCAAACATGTTTTTTTTGGATATTCGTAATGTAAATTGACAACATTAAAGCCAAAAACAAACAGTGTTCAAGTACTTTAGAGATTTAGGATAAGAAACTCAAACAAAGATGACATCCGTAAAGGCCTCTACCACTGCAATCGTATAAATAGTTAAATGATGGTAAGTTCCTCTTTATAAAATTTTCATTCGACGACTTTGAAAGATTTTAAAAAGAATAAAATTACCTAAACAGGTTAAATTTGTCAAAGGAGTGTGTGGGCTTGAATATAAGGGTCCACATGATTATTTTTCATTTTTTTGTTAATTAAGATGTATATTTTATTTCGTTACTTTGAATAGTTAATGAGTAATAAATTTGTCCGTATAATATGAGGGAGTGGTGGTGATAGTTTAAGAATATAATTATATGGAGAGAGTGGTGGTGGTGGTGGTAGCTTAAGAATGTAATTATTACC
>LPNX010008227.1:293866-301366 GCA_001517045.1 Pseudotsuga menziesii | reverse complement strand
ATTTCATACAACTCTGTATTTAATAAACAGAGTTTGTGGTATCGATCCTCATAGGTTACAAATCCATTACATAAACAAAATTAAAACCCACAATAAGAACAATAATGTAATCAAAATGCATAACAAAAACCATAAATTAAAATCCTCCTTCCATGTTCTATTATCTCTTATAAAAGATTTCATAGTCTTAAATTGCTCGGGTCCAAGTCGACGAATGTCGTATACCCAGGCACCGGCCACGATCCATTTTTTTACCAAATCTAAAACCACATAGTATTAATCACACAGGCCACGCTGTACGAATTCGTATGCAGGCTATGGTTTTTAATTAAACCCTTCAAAATAATTACAGAGTGAAAATTATATCAAGAATAACAAATTGCATCATGGTTCTGCATACCCTGGCTACCATGAAAACCACTAACACACAAGTGCTCACATAAGTCACGGCCTTGATGAAGTAATATTTTAACTACATTACACAGTCACTGCCAATCTAAACCCTACACTACACTATCGCAGCCTGTGGGAAGGCACATGCCATTGATGGCATGGCCCATACCCACGCTGTCTACAAATTCATACTCTACATGTCGTAATACATAGAAAACAATTACCACAAACAATTTAAATAAAAGCTATCGCAGCACTGTGTGAAGGCTCATGCCATTGACGGCATGGCCTTTTTCCCACGCTGTCAAGACATCGAAATTATTCCTTTAACCATGATAATAAATACCATTTACGCACAGAGCAACTGGTAAGGCGTATGCCCCTATCCATTAAAAACCCCAACTTAGTTTAAATACACGGTTAAATTAAAAGCGCAGGAGTAAAATTGCATACACCATTACATATTATCAAAACCATACATCGATTTACATAGAGTTTCCCAAATGTCTATACACAGTTGCCATTGAAGGCTGAGAAGAAGGTTTTACACAGGGTGCCAATGCGCTATGGCACCATTTCTTGCAATGGTGCAGCCCATGGCTATTAAAATCCCAAAACCAAAACTAATGAGTTACATAACCAAATATAAACATTGCACAGAGCTGAATGGTTTAATTATCAAGTCATGGCATAATGCCTCACATTAAAAATAAACCAAGTCTGTATTCAAGCCTGAAGGAAAAATCGAATTTGCTATAGTATTTAACCCCAACCAAACAACCATGCAAAACATAGCCCTGCCACATGTTCGAAAGAGGTCAAGCATAAGCTTGATGAGCATGCTTACCGTGGCCACGAATGCAACGTTGTGAGCCCACTATGTTGTAGCCACTTGGCCCTCCATCCATTTCGGCACCTGCAAACAAACAACCAAATAGGGATGAGAAGTATGCCATCCCTTCCCAACTACAAACCAAACTAATGTACAAGCTTATGAGTTCACGCGGGATTATATTCACAATATGTGGTTCGCCTCCATGGCCATACCTCTACACAAAGCAAAACAATGAAACCCCAAATGTCAAATGCAATACACATCCATCGTGAGCCAAGCCTAAGGGGAAGGCTGTCACGTTTTCCCACAAGAATTAAATGCACCAGGTTGGAACCCATTAACTTTCCCATAAACCTACTCCCATAGTCACAACTTGCTTCAAGGTATTGTTTCATGCCACCATTCATACCATTGCTTAAACTTTGTATCGTATGGTTCATACCATATAAACATCAATGCCACAAACTTTGAACATCAACGATACCAGAATACTAGGTTTACACTATGTGAGTATTATCATAATACTTAGTCATAGGTTGTGTTAGTTCGAAGTTTAAATATCCTTGCTTAGGAGTTTAGATAAGGCTTAGTCCATAGTTTAGAGCTTAGGGTTTATCACCATAATGTTAAGGTGTTTAAGCTTAAGCATCATGCATTACAAAGTATGCCATGTAAATCTCTCAATTTATCAAATTCAAGTCTGCTCTCGAACCATTAAATAACCTGCCATTAAAAGAACATAAGAAATGTTAAAAAAGCATATAGTAAAAATATACATAGCATGAAAATATATTAATGACATCTAATAATGATGAAAGTAAAACCATAAGGAAGAATAATTAATATACAGGAAATTTAGCCGTAATGGATAAATTGACGATAATGACACTTACCAAGTTGGAAAACCAAGTCAATATGCAACGTAATAACTAGCAACAAGTTATCGATGACCAAGGATGTCGACGCACTATACCTCCAATCCCATCACAAGTAATAAACTCTGTAAGCAAAAGAGAGAGGTGCCTTAGTTCGATTGAAATAAGTAAGCCTACGTAAACAAGTAATACCTTACCTCTCAGATCGTCATGGGAGAACTAGTCCCGCCACTCCACCACTTTATCCCCATTAACAAAGTTAAGTTAGTTTATACTTAATAAACATAATACACATGTGTAGAGGTAAACAATGAACTATACAATTCACTAACTCATCAAGAGTAGTAAGTAAGATGTACAAAAAATTTAAATAACAAAATTTAGACATAAGAAGTAAACAAACTAATAATCACTGAATGGATAAGATATTCACAAGACCATATGAGCAGTTTCTGCAAAGATTGGAAGTTTAAGTAGCACATGTATTTATGTAAGAGGAATAATGATCCCTTTCAGGTAGTATTTACTGACCTATCATTTTTTATATTTTTCAATTTTTAGGGACATTACAAGTTGTATCAGAGCCCAGTTTCAATACTGAGAGACTTATGGTTGCACCATGCATTCACGCAGAGAAAATGAAGTATGATAAGTAAATTTTGTTACTAACATAAATTTTTGCTGCTATTAAATTTTTTTTTGTTATTGGAAAATTTTTACAGTGCTGTTCAGTTTATGAACACTGAGGAAGAAAACAACCGACAGGAAGAAATGACCACCCCCACTCCGGAAGTAAACTTGGTGTTCAAGCTAAACTCTGATGTGCTAAAAACTTTGCACAGTCTTCAAGCTAAACTGAAAAGTTTTAGATAAGACAGTCTAAATGAAATAAAGGAACAACAAGCTATAAATGAAGCATTATTGTGTAACATGATGGGAGGGATCTCTCAAGGTAAACCTCCCTAGTCCACCAACAGATCCAAAAGAGAACCATACCATGAGGGGGACAACAGCCTAAGATAAGCAGAAAAAGAAGGTACACCTGAAGCAACTAAAGGAGATCATCACAGTCCTGCTAGTGATGATTCACTTTCTCCACGGATAAAGAGGCAAAGAAGTGATGACAGTCTTCAGGGGGATTTTTGAAAAATAAGAGCCCTAACCTATGAACGTGAAGTAAGTACGGGAGAAAAGGATGAAGAATGGTTGCTGTTAATGAGTAAGTATTTTCATGTTCACAGCTATTCAAGTATGATGATGGCTAGGATTTCCATCTACAACTTGAATGGTAAGGCAGCAAGATGGTGGTGAGATTTGAAGCACACCAAGAAAGATGAGCTGAGAGAAATAAGATGGGAAAACTTCTGAAATATTTTCCAAGAAAAATATATGTCGGAAAGGTTATTTGACCGTAGGGTAAAAGAGTTCCATGAACTATGCATGGGGTCCATGACTATGGATGAATTTATAAACAGATTTCTAGATCTGCTGCATTATGTACCGTATATCAAAGGCGAGAAGGTGAAGATCCAACAGTTCCTAGGATGTCTTCCTCCCAATTTTCAGGACAGGATTGAATTTGACATGCCAAAGATGCTAGGTACTACACTACACAAGGTCAGACTCTGCTAGGAGCATGGGCAGTTACGAAAAGAAAACCAGAACCGAAATAGAGAAAAGTCTAGAAACTTTTATGATAACTGCAAACCTGGGTCAAACCGCAACCTTATAGAAATAAAAATAACATCTTCCAAGCGATCAGGAACTTTAATAAACCAGGTACGAAACCTTATGTACCAGCTCCTAATGGTAATAATCAAGTGGCAAGTGGATCCAATGTTACCCCTCTAGCGATCAAGTGCTAGAAATGAAACGGGCCGCATTATGCCTGAGATTGTAAGAACAAGAACAATGGAGTCTTGCATAACCTGCAAGAAGAACCTACCATTGAGGATATAGTGGGAACCCCGCAAATCTATGCAGCATTAGATGGCCGACAAGAGGACTATCAAGCTACAATGGTCCAGATCAGAGGTAAGATCTTGAACACCTCTGTTTCAATACTTATTGATCCCAGTGCTTACCGGATCTATGTTTCACCTAAGATTGTTGTTTTATGCAAGTTAGGAAAAGTAAAGCATGATAAACCTTGAATGGTATAGTTAGCCACCTATACAAAATGGAAGGTTTCGAAAATTGTTAAAGAATGTGAAGTAAACCTGAATGGTTTCCTTAATGAGGTAAACCTGAACATCCTACCTTTAGGATCATACGACATTCTTATTGACAAGGACTGGTTGGAACAACACCATGTCATGCTCAATTGTCTACACAAGTCTATCTTGTGTACTGATAGCCAATGGAACCAAGTGAAGGTTAAAGGCCTCCGCAAGAAAGTTTTGGTAATACAAATCTCTTCCTTACAAGCAAAGAAGTGTGTTAGGAAGGGATACAAGTTATTTGGGGTGAACATCTGAGACGTAGAGTCAGATAAGGAACAATGTATAGAAGACTTCCCCGTTCTTGAAGAATTCAAGGGCGTGTTTCTCGAGGAAATACCTGGATTACCTCCGAAATGAGACCTATATTTTTCCATTGAACTAACCCTAGGATCAGTTCTGGCCTCCAAAGCCCCTTACTGCATGAGTGCACTAACATTGGTGGAACTCAAACTATAGTTGCAGGAGTTAATAGAGAAAGGGTATATCTGACCTAGTGTGTCCCCTTGGGGAACACCGATTTTGTTCATAAAGAAGAAGGACGGTATGATGCGAATGTGCATTGATTACTGTTAACTGAACAAAATGACTATAAAGAACTGTTTCCCACTCCCTCGGATCGATGATTTGTTCAACCAGGTGGGAGGAGCCAAAATATTTTCGAATATTAACCTACGATCTTGATACCGTCAGGTACGGATTCGAGACAAAGATATTCCCAAGACTGATTTTCGTACGAGGTACGGGCACTACGAGTTAGTAGTGATGCCATTCGGGTTGACCAATGCACCCACAAACTTTATGTGTATGATGAGCAACATATTCAATAAATATCTAGATAAGTTTGTACTAGTCTTTATTGACGACATTCTGGTTTATTTCAAGAGTAAAGAGGAACACGAAGAACACTTTCGCATAGTACTTCGAGTATTAAGAGAACACTAGCTCTACGCTAAGTTTAGTAAATGTGATTTATACAAACCACAAATACAGTACCTAGGTCACATCATATACGAGGCAGGAATAGTTGTGGACCCGGAAAAGATTCGATCCATAAAGGATTGGCCTACCCCAACTAGTGTCACTGACATTTGGTAATTCTTGGGATTAATTGGATATTATCAAAAGTTCATTGAGAAATTCTTGAGAAAATCTTGCCCCATGATGGCTTTGCAAAAGAAAGAAAATAAGTTCTTATGGATTGACAAGCGTGAATAAAGTTTTCAAAAGCTTAAACAACTTTTGATGACTGCAGGAGTGTTGTGGATTGCAGATCCCGATGGGGATTTAATTTTAGGCACGGATGCAAGCAAGGAAGGACTTGGAGGATTTCTCTTGCAAAATGACCATGCGATCTATTATGAATCATGGAAATTAAAAGATCATGAGCAGAATTATCCCACACATGATCTTGAGCTAGTAGCCATTATCCACGCTATGAAGATATGGAGGCACTACCTCATGGAAAGAAAGTTCCTTCTAAATACTAACAATATGAGTATCAAGTATTTGTTCAATGAATCCAATCTGAATGCCAGGCAAGCCATATGGTTGGCTTTCCTAAGTATCACTTTGAACTAAAGCATATTAAGGGAAAAGAGAACAAAGTTGTTGATGCTTTGAGTCGACAAACTCATATGATATATGAGGTGACCCTGATTCAAACTGATGCATATTTGCATGAGAAGATTAGAACAGCTAGCAAAGTTGACCTGTTCTATGTGAAAATCCTCAAGAAGGTCTAGGAGGATCAGTTCTTTCAACAACAAAAGGAATACAATGTGGATGACTCCGGACTACTATGGTCCAAGGATAGATTGTATGTTCCAAATGGAGGGGACGTTTGGTCTAGCATCCTCACATAATTTCATAGGGAACCCTACTTCGGGCACCCAAGATATCAAAAGATGATATCTGTCATCAAAAGACACTTTTTTTGGCCCAAGTTAAAGGCTGACATTACAATGTTTATTGGAAAATGTCAAGAATGCTAGCTAGTTAAAGCTGAGCAACAACATCCTTCAGTATTGCTACAGCCATTGCCCATTCTAGAATGGAAGTGGTAGGTTATAGGTATGGATTTTATTACTGGCTTACAGAAAAGCAAGAAGCAAAATGATTCCATATTCATAGTCATTGACAAGCTGTCAAAGGTGGCACACTTCATCCCTGTGAAATCGACGTACAAGGCCGTGAACATTGCCAATATCTTCCTGAAAGAGATATTTAGATTGCATGGGATACCCAAAGTGATTATCTCAGATCGAGATGTTAAGTTTACAGGAAACTTTTGGAGATATTTATTCTCTGGATTAGAGACGAAGTGGAACTTTATCACTACTTCTCACCCGTAGACAGATGGGAATACTAAAAGAGTAAACCAAATTATCGAAGACATGGTTTGAATGTATGTCTTGAACAACCCCACAAAGTGGGAGGATTATCTGCACCTTCCAGAGTTTGCATATAACAACGAGTATCAGGATTTTTGCCAAAATGAGTCCTTTCGATTTACTCTATGGATGGGAGTGTAGGACCCCAGTTACTTGGGAAAGTATGGTGGATCGGCTCATGTTAGGGCCTGACCTATTAATGGACTTGGAACAGTTAGTTACCAAGTTCCAAGGAAACCTTAAAGAGGCACAAGACCATTAGAAAAGTTATGCGTATAAGAAAATAAAAGATAAATACTATCAAGTAGGTGAGCATGTCTACTTGAAAGTGAAAGAAAAATGGAGCTTATTGAGCTTGGGTAGGTGTGGTAAGTTGGCACCTAGCTTTTATGGACCTTTTGAAATTTTGGCCAAGAAAGGAAAAGTGGCTTATGAATTAAGCATTACCTGTGCAAGAAAGAGTTCATAATGTTTTCCATGCATCTTTATTAAATAAATATTTTTATGAAACTAAGCATGCCATTGATTGGTCCTTATTACAGGTGGAACCTGAGGTGAAATTTTCCCCTGATCCTTTGCATATATTGGACAAGAGAGAAGTGCAGTTTCAGAATCGCACTGTAGTCCAGTTGAAAGTGCAGTGGAAGCACTTTGAGGTAGATGAAGCTACCTAGGAGAATGATGCCACCATGAGAAAGGCTTACCCCACCTTGTTCCATGATATCATTCAAAGTCCCTAGAACATGAGGGACGGTGTTTTACTAAGCGAGGAGGGATGTAATGTC
>LPNX010008227.1:225224-293835 GCA_001517045.1 Pseudotsuga menziesii | reverse complement strand
ATATGTATATATGTTTTGTGTTTGGTGTGGACCCTCAAGCACATGGTTGATTAAATGTTTGTGTTGGGTGTGGACCCTAAAGCACATGATTGATGAGATGTTTTGTGTTGAGCATAAAGCTCTAGAACACATGAAAATGTTGGGCATAAGCTCTAGAGCATTCCATGTTGATGTTGAGCATAAGCTCTGTAGCATCGGATCTTTGGCCATTCTATCCCTAGGTGTATCGTACAAGTACATCCTAGAATTTAGTGTTGAGCGAAAGCTATGGAATTGCACTATGTTTGTAACTCCCTCCTATAGGTCTTGAGTATGGGCTCCGGTAAGCACTACGGGTTACTGAAAAGAGTTTAATAAACTCCTGAGAGAAAATTACTCGAGAAGAATATTGATCATCATCATACTTATTTATAAGTGATTAAATGAAATTTCAATTTTTTGTAATCTCATCAAAGTACTGAAGAGATACCACGTTATACGAGGGAAATCCAACATGCAAGGATGTTTAGAGTTTCCTAGCCTAGTAGACCTAAGCCATATTTCTTCTTGACCTTCATGAAGAAGTGTCGTTAAGTCTAGGGATCATGACGCATGATGCCCGAAGACAAATACTAACAAGTATTTTAATGCTATGTGTTTTATACATAGTATGTATAAAGAATTAATTATGATTAATTATAAAATTTAATAAAGGAAGAAGAGAAGCTCCACCAATTACTATTTATTGTTAAAGGATTTATAAATAGTGGAAATATCTATGAAAGACTAACTGGGAACTAGTTAAAAGTTCCTAGGTTAAGAATTAAAAATTGCCCCAGTAAATTAAAAGGGTTTAAATCAAGAAATCAAGGATTTCTTGATTTAACTGTCCCTTTAACTGAAAAGTATGCCTATAAAGACTCAAGCCAAGCAAATGCTTAGGGGTTCTGAATTTTTCTCTTGAAGAATTATGATTCTACTTGTTTTTGCTCTCAAGTGTTTTCTTGGAGAACTTTCTCTTGCAAGGAAAATAGGACTGATTGAGAAATGATTACTAGTTAAGAAACCCTACCTTAGGAGATCTAAGCTACTTGCATGTTGGAGTCCAGCTCAGGGGGATCCGAATTAGAACTAGGAACGGTTCCGGGTTATGGTTGGGAGGAACGTGGTAGTTCCCAAGTGATTTGGTCATCAAAAGCAGAGGTCATATCTATCTTAAATTGATAATGTTGGTTATTTGAAAAGTGTGCAGGTCAGCCATTAAAGGAGCTTCAAGAAGATAAATCATAGGTACAAATTCTTAGCACGTCGAAGTTCATTTCTAGGGTAAATGCAGGCTGCTTGATGTAAAAGCTTCTATATATTTTACTAACCCTATGTAATTAATGTGCTGCCTAGATTTTTCTAGGGTCTTTATTTCTCTTCAAATATTTATATGATTGAAAAAATTATCATAGGATGTATATAGGTAGGTTCCTATCTTTAAAAATTTGTGTTCTGGATTCATTTCATATTCAGAAATCAATACAGTTGTAGACTAGGTAAATCTAGATCTACTATTTTAAATGTGCATCTATTACTTATATCTCTACTGACATATTACATTTGTCAGTAGAGACATATGTTTCTAATTTTAGTATATTTAACCCTAGAAGTAGGTTAAAGAAATAATTATAATATATAGTTAATCTAGGGTATATTTTACAACCAGATTTATTCCTTTTATATAACTATACATACACTTAAATAAAACATCATTAATTTTAATCAAAGTGATATCGTGACCATCCATGTGGTCCGTATCAAGACTCTGCTGTAAAAACTACGCTCTTAAAACATATACATTAAAAACACCATGAATTACATGAAGTATATATTTAACAAGCCCACATAAGATCCATATTAAAACATCCATATAAAAGCTTCAACAAGTAACATTTTATACAACTCTGTATTTAATAAACAGAGGTCGTGGTATCGATCCTCATATGTTACAACTCCATTACATAAACAAAATTAAAACCCACAATAAGAACAGTAACGTAATAAAAATGCATAACAAAAACCATAAAGTAAAATCCTACTTCCATGTTATATTATCTCTTATAAAATATTTCATAGTCTAAAATCGCTTGGGTACAAATTGATGAAGGTTGGCCACGTTCCATTTTTTTACCAAATCTAAAACCGCACAATATTAATCTCACAGGCCACACTGTACGAATTGTATGTGGACTATGGTTTTTAATTAAACCCTTCAAAATAATTACAGAGTACAAATTACATCAAGAATAACAAATGCCATCATGGGTCTGCATACCCTGGCCACCACGAAAACGACTAACACACAAGTGCTCACATAAGTCACGGCCTTGACCAAGTAATATTTTAATTACATTACATAGTCACTACGAATATGAACCCTATGCTATACTATCACATTCTTGTGGGAAGGCACATACGATTGACTGCATGGACCATACCCACGCTGTCTACAAATTCATACTCTACATGTCGTAATACACAAAAACAATTACCACAAACAATTTAAATGAAACCTATTGCAACACTGTGGGAACGCTCATGCCATTGGCGGTATGGCCTTCTTGCGATGCTATCAAGACATCGAAATTATTCCTTTAACCAAGCTAATCAATAGCATTTATACACAGAGCAACTGGTAAGGCATATGCCTCTATCCATTAAAAACCCCAACTCAGTTTAAATATTGTGTTCAATTAAAAGTGCAGGAGTAAAATCACACACACATAACCATTACATATTATGAAAACCATACATCAATTTACATAGAGTTTCCCAAATGTCTATACACAGTCGCCATTGAAGGCCGAGAATAAGGTTTATACAGGGTGCCAATGGGCTATGGCACCATATCCCATGGCTTTTAAAAGCCCAAAACTAAAACTAATAAGTTACATAACCAAATATAAACATTGCACAGATTCGAATTGTCTAAGTATCAAGTCACGACATAACGTCTCACATTAAAAATAAACCAAGTTTGTATTCAAGCCCAAAGGAGAAATTGAATTCGCTACAGTATTAAACCCCAACCAAAAAACCATGCAAAACATAGCCTTGCCACAGGATCGAAGGAGGACAAGCATAAGCTTGATGAGCATGCTTATTGTGGCCACGAATGCAATGTTGTGATCCCACTGTGTTGTAGCCACGTTTCCCTCCATCCCTTTCAGCACCTGCAAACAAACAACCAAATAGGGATGAGAAGTATGCCATCCCTTCCAAACTGAAAACCAAACTAATGTATAGGATTATGATTTCGTGTGGGATTACCTTCACAAGTTGTGGGTCGCCTCCATGGCCATACCTCTGCACAGATCCAAACAATGAAACCCCAAATGTCAAACACAATACACATCCATCATGATCCAAGCCTAAGGGGAAGGCTGTGATGTTTTCCAACAAGCATTAAATGCACTAGGTTGGAACCCATTAACGTTCCCATAAACCCACTCCCATAGTCACGACTTGCTTCAAGATATTATTTCATGCCACCCTTCATACCATTGCTTAAACCATGTATCATATGATTCATAACATATAAACATCAACACCCCAAACTTTGAACATCAACGATACCATAATACAAAGTTTTCATTATGCAAGTATTGTAACAGACCCACATTCCCTCAAGTAAATTGTGAGAAAATGGAGTAAGTTTTCTCTTTCATTGATAGTCAAGTCAAATATGTCTGTGTCAAAATTACATGGAATTACAAGGAAGTATGTCAAAACAAATTCGATAAAATTAACAATTACACGCATTGTAGAAAAACAACATTGAAGGTGTGTTGGTCATAAACAACATAAGTCAACACGTATTATATTCAACCATTTCATTCCTTCCCATTATTGACCTTACTTACTTAATACACTAGGAAAGGGCCTTAATTCAATAGCTTAAGTTTTTAATCTACATTATTATGTGTTTACATCTTAACCATGTATAACTAATCTTCCTCTTATTTTAAACATTCATAGGAAAACCCTCAACTAATTACAACATCACAGATAAGGAGATCATCAAGATAACAAAGTGAAACACATCAAGGAACATAACATAATACATATCAAGGGTACACATAACGAGACCAATGTATGTGGTTCACCCCAACCTTGGGGTTACGTCCACCAAAAGTTAGTCCAACTTCTTTATTCATAAATCCACCTATCAAGGTGTACAACCTACATCATAAATGATGTGTCATGAGTTCCTCATATAACCATAGGGAACCTTTACATTATCAACCTAATACCCACATAAAAAAAAAATCATCTTTGGATATGCTCCAAGTAGGCATGACCTCCATTCAAATGTTTTCTAATGTAACAATAACTTGTATACGTCAATACGTAAGTCCCAACTATCATGAAAGATGAGACCCAAGTTAATAAAACAAGGTTCCCCTAAAATACAAGGGTAGTGAATGTAACAAAAATACATTCCTTGCAAACTTTCACAATATGAAACATTTTTATGCACATAGTAAATAACCACAATTATTGGATTAACATTAAAACCCACATATGACTCTCTTTCCACTCTTACCCTCCTTCATAACATTACCCTCTATACCTTTATCATAATTTATATGATCTTACTATTCTTGTCAGGATAAAATGTGACGTAATTAGTTCATAAGTGTAGTAAATAGAAATGGAATATTAAATAGACCTTAGGGTGTATATCGCACTTAACATTATATGGAAAAAACCACAAGCCCTAACTTAATTCTTAAAGAAACTCACACCAAATGTTCCCACAAGTCCATAATATTGTTTCTTAAGATAGGGAAAGCGATGAGTAGTTCCAAAGTCACCATGATAGTGCGGACTCAACAAACCTCATAAAGGGTCAATGTCAGATGAGAAAGCAGAAGATCCTCAATGGGATTGCTGACCAGGAACATGCTGCAAGGGTCTATGGAACAATGGAGGCGACCACTGTAGGTGATCTGTTGGAAGTGGTGGTGATGGAATTTCCAGTCCAAAATACCAACATTGAATTCCTTGTATCAACACTCAATTAAAAACAAAGTCAATATTAATCATTGTTAAAATCAATATGTTGTCGGCGGGGATCTCCTCCCTGGACCTAATCGCACCTATACCTAGTTCTACACCATCTCAGATGTAATAATCAAATGCATGCAAGGGTATAACTTTGGGTTGTCGTCCTTCCATCTTGAGTATATGTATAGAACAAGGTTATTTATTTCACCCAGGTAGAGTCGTCGTTTCAGAATACATAAAGGTGATCATAACTATGAACTAGGACTCTCCAAGGAATAACCAACTGAGTATACTCAACGTAGGCATTGTATTTCAACCCCCCCCCATCGCCAACCAAGGTTCTAAAACTGTGGATCCAATTGCCATCGACAAGGGCAAGGAGTTAACATGCATGTTAGGTAATCAAAATGATGGGGATTCAGTATCAAAAATCACCCCAGAAGAAGACAAAGGCAAATCAGCAAAACAAATCATGCTGGGGTTCAGATACAACTAATCCACCATAGGAAAAGCAAAAGGAGGCTTGAATAATATGTCGGGTTCGGATCCAACTGATCCACCATAGATAAAGAAAAGGAAACTTTTAAATAAAAAACTATGGCGGGATCAGATCGAACTGATTCACCATAGAAGACAGAGGCAAAATCATAGCTTGGGATGGACTCAACGGAGTTAGGTGCCTAACGATCCATAACACAAAAAAAATACAACCACGGCTTCAATGAAATCCTTTTGGAAAATTGCCAGGCATTTAGGACATAAAAATTCCTCTTTAGAAAAATAACATATAGGTCAAAACATGCAGGCATCACAGGATTCACAGTTATGATCCCAAAAACGCAGGCATAGGGAATTCTTAATATACCTTAACCTTACACGGCACAAACTAGGATTGAAGGTTCATTCCTGGAAAAAACACCTTTTCAGTGACCCATGCTGCTTCCGAATGAACTCTTCCCAATGCCAAAATTGTTACCATGTTGGCCGCAAACCCTAACTCTTGTATTGGTTGTTCCTCTGTTTATCCTCTAGGTCATGGAGCATGTTCTTTTTTTTTCCTCCCTTAAGGAGGAGTATGCATTCTACTTATAGCATGTTGTGGACCGCACTCATCGCTGGGGATTCCCCACTATAGTTGGGATTTTCCCCGCTACTCATTTATTATGTTTCTATTTCTAAATAGGCGTTCACCTACTCTATAGGGACATGTTTGGAAATACCTGACAGGTAAATTGAAGACCTCTGTAACTTTCCAAATGGATGTTTCCTAAGTCTATCGATTACCCATTAAAACACCCCTTTGCCTGCTTGCTTGCATGCTCACCATCATGCAATTATTAGGATACCAAATACCAAACCATATCAAGAAGGATATTTTCATGGGCAATAATCATTATACATCCATTAGCAAGCCTTATTGCTTGCTTGAGTTATTATATTTTTCTTTTGCTTACTTGCATGTTCTTTTAGCATATTTCACATGCAACTATCATACCATCATTTATTTGATGATCAAGTTAACAAATAATAGACTATGCTGACAATTATTTTCAATTGCCATGTTGTGTATATGTATATCAATATATATATACCTCTATCTGTACATACATAACAAACTATAATAAATATGCATGCCCGTCTAGGAGATAGCCATTTAGCCCTATGATTTCCTTCTAAGCTTTGGCCTATGGGACTAGGAAGCATGATCTATTCTAGCCCACATACTTAAAGTTCTATGAGTCCAAAAAACTTATATACCCATAATGACTAAAGGAACCAAAGGCATGACTTTACAGAACCATGAGATATGAACATCGACCAAGATGAACGAACCACCCTTGGCATGGAATGGCTTAACAACAAATTTTACATTCCGACGGATATTTCAAGGCCAACCAATAGTATTATGTGCATGCACATTAGTAATATTTATTGGGTTCTTTATAGATAACTCCTTGGCTCTTTGTGTCGAGGTCATATGAGGATACTCTCTTATATCGAGGCTTAATTATATTAGAATTCAATGACTAGGCTATGGTATTTAATTGGGCTAAATACGGCGGAAATGGAAATCCCAATAGGATGCTGATACTAATACTACATCAACGAATTTAAGGTTTACTGACCATTACCTTTTTCCCTCATGCATTCAGTTGACCTTCGTTAAGTTGTGTTTAAGTCTCCTAAGTCTTAAACTTAGGGACTTAGATGGTACTTATTACAAAGTTTTACTAGTGGGGCCTTGGCCTTGAGCTCCTCACCAGAAAACAAGTACAATATGCATTGATAATTACAAATATTTAGGGTATACAAGGGGAATATTACATCCTTTCCCCCTTAGAATTAAAACCATCCTCGGTGTTACCTGTTTTCCCCAGCGTCGTCCCTATTCAGGTTCTCCTTGCTTTCTTATGTATTTCTTAATCTTTTTAGATTAGTGGGATTAGCTCATCAACCTGCACTATAAACATACATATGCATGTCTACAATATCATCATCGATAACAATGTATATCTTAGAATCCAACACTATTCCATTTTGTAATTCACAATGGTTGCAATATTCACAAAATAAACATATTACCCCATAGAATGAGTTTACCTATAATGTCGATGCCTTTCCCCAGTATTAATCTTTTACAAGTGCCTTTCTAGCCTCTCTAGATGTTCTCCATCCAAGAAATCACTCCAAGTTCTAATAGTACTGTGAGTACCGATCCAAGCTACCCAACACAAGGACGATACCCTTCTTCAGGCATATCGCCTACATGTGCTATTCAGGGCGCTTCACCGAGCTGAGGCACTAAATTTCTTGCACACCATAACACCTAGAGGTTATTCTCTTCACGGATTCCCCACTCTCATGACAGTCTTATTACATGGTGTGAATGTGTGTGGGAGGAGTCCTAACAAAAACCTCTTACATCCAGGCATCCCCTGAATGCATATTGGTTCCTAGCTAGTCGAATGGGGAAATATGTACCTCTCGTCCACTTTCTTCACCACAACATTCCTCGTGGTTAATCATTTTATGCGCATGTCTTTCAACTTATTACAGTCATGGAGTCTTGGTTCTCTTCATGGCCATGCCTACCACAACTCCACAAGTGGTCAATTTATCATATCATTCATTCCAATAACATCAATATTAAGAGTAAACTACTTACCATCATTTTTCATCTCACCTACTTAAGCCATGTCTTACTTCATTTCTTATTCATAAAATATAAGAGCCTTTATACTAGTGCACTCTTTCTATATAACTAGAAGCATTTATGCACAACACATTTCACTTTATGGTTTGCAGTCACGATACCCTGGTCCTTGTTAGAATAATCAACCCATAGTTAGCTACCTTAGACATTAATTAATCCATTTTTGTCTTATTTGCCTAGTTTCCATATTCCACTCTACGCAAGTTGTCCTCCACATGTCCTAGATTGTCAAACTTGCTAAAACTGAGTCATGGAGCGCTTGGGAAACCTCTTGGAATCAATTCTTCTTTATTCCTAAACCTCCCTAGTGCATATTTTCTTTTTCTGCTTTATTGTTGCTTTTACTGAGTTTTAAGGCAATTGGGAAAGTATGACTAGGTGAATTTGACTTGTTTTCTGCCCTCATCATCCTCCTCTCTTTTCTCCTAATAAAATCATGTATGAGTTGTCCTTCCATCACCTAATAGCTTTCCTAATTGATTTTTCCAATCTATGAGGTCCTAGGCAAATTTGGAAACTGCTTTATGCACCTATGGGGGATTTGACTAGATTTAGTAAGCCTGGTTTTGACTAACTCGAATGGCATCCCAATGTATTCAAATATCTCATGTAATTATTTATTGTGGTAGCCTATGAATTCACAAGGTTGGCTATTGTACACTTATTTAATACAGATTAGTGTTCTGCTCCATATTCAGTCTCCTTTGTGTGTAATTGGCAATTTTTATGAGTGTAATTGTTCTAACACCTCAGTTCAATTTCCACATGGTATCATATCCTTTGTATATTGATTTCTCTCCTTCCATATTGTTATTGTAGGTTTGACATCATTGACTGGGAGCATTCTGCTGACTGAAGGGACAATTTCTGAGCTATGGATCAATCTCAAAAGATCATCTTGACTCCATTTAATTTCTTTGAATGGAAAGCAGAGATGGAGATACTGTTGAGAGTGAAAGGCCTCTATATAGTTACTATGGAAATATAAGTAGAGTCCAATGCAGCTGTAGAGAAAATTAAATGGCACAACAGGAGCGATGAGGGCTATGGTCTCCTGTGTCTGAGCTTATCCAGAGACCTCATTTTCCATCTTGATGGATTGACATCACCAAATGAAGTGTGGGAGAAACTTTTTGATATTTTTGGTAAAACATATGAGATGAGAGGATATCAAATCGAGAATGAATTGGTCTCCTTAAGTCCTAGCATCTTCGAATCCCTACAACTCTACTTTCCTAAGTTCAAAGCCCTTGTTTCATAGCTAAAATAGTGTCGAATTGAAAACAAGGAGTGACTGGTTTTGGCCATACTCTCAAAGCTTGTCCCTGACTATTCAATGTTTTTTTTACCTTCCATGCTACCAAGTTGACAGCTCAAGCCTAGAAGATGCCTAAACTTGCAGAGTTCATGGAATCTCTCACACAAGAACAAGATAAACTGGTGATGATGGGCACCATCAAACCTTCCAAAGACCAAGCTCTAGTTGTTGGAGATTTTAGGGTGGATTCAAAAGGAAAGAAGAAATCTAAGAGGCCACCTAAGAAAAAGAGAGACAAGAACAAGTCTCTAGAGGAGCCCCAAGGTTCCAAGAAGAACCCCCAGAAGAAGAAGAACAAAGGAGAAACGAGCAAGTGCGCATACTGCAGTAAGGGCAATCATCCTGAAAGCTCCTACATGAATAATAAAATTGACATGCTTACCCAACTCCTGGAGAAGAATGGAATCTCCCTTCCTGATAGCTCAAAGAAGAGGGAAGGAGGATCAAATTCAGAAGATAGAGAGAGAGTTCATGCATTGGTTTCTAGCACATCAAGCTCACCTAGTTTCATCATTGATTCTGGATCTTCAAGACATATGGTTTCAACCAAGGAGGAATTCACCTCACTTGACATGTCGAAAGGTCCACCAATAGTACTGGGAGATGAATCTCTCATTGAAAGTTTGGGAAAAGGGAGGATTGATCTTGACCACGGTAAGTTCAGCAATCTATTGTATGTTCCAGGTCTTTCCTCTAACCTCTTGTTAGTGTATCAGATGACCCACACAGGGTCTCCAAAGAAGGTCATATTCTCCCTTGATGAAGTTGAGATCACAGATATCTCAAGTGGTAAAGTCATTGCAAAAGGAGTTGCAATCACACTTCGAAGGTATACATGTTCTCACATTTCCTTCCCTACTCAAACCCCTCTGCTCTTCTAATTCATGCTAATGAGGCAAGCAAGCTTTGGCATGAAATATTTGGCCATCTTAACTATAAGTATCTTTCTGATCTTAGTGAAAAAGAAATGGTCATAGGGTTACCAAATATTAAGTTTTCCAAAGGAGTCTGTCAAGGTTGCATCTTAGGAAAACACCCAGAGCATAAATTTGAGAAAGATAGTCATGAGAGAACCTCTGCACCTCTTGAGTTGATCCACAGTGATGTTGCTGGCCCATTTCCTCATATGGCCTCTTCAAAGTATTTAAGGATTTGATTGAAAATCAGTCTGGGAGGAAACTCAAGGTCCTTAGATCTGACAATGGTGGTGAGTATGTCAAGTCTGAGTTCATTCAATATTGTGTAGATGCAGGTATTCAGATGCATCATTCTATCCCTTACACACCATAGCAAAATGGTGTTGCTGAGAGGAAGAACAGATCACTGAAAGAGATGGCAACCTGCATGATGGAGGCTAAGACTTTGCCACCAAATTTTTGGACCGAAGCTATAAACTGTGCAGCCTATATCCAAAATAGGATGCCTCATAAACGAGTTGATGGAATGACTCCTTTTGAAGCATGGAGTGGGCACAAGCCAAATGTGACCCATTTCAGGATTTTGGCTCAAGGGCTTGGGCTAGAATTCCAACAGAAAAGAGGAAGGCTTTGTAGCCACGAAGCCAAGAGTGTCTATTTGTTGGGTACTCTGAATATTCAAAAGGGTACAAGCTGATCAATTTGAGCACAAACAAATCCTTCATTGAAAGGAGTGTTCAGTTCAAAGAAGAGCCTTTAGCAACAGTTGAAGTTAGAGAGTCTTCTTCACCACCAGAACCACTGAATGTAAGTGAAGAGATAAATGAGTTTGATGATTTTGATATGTCTGATAATTATGATTTAATTGAAGATCCTAACATTCCTACAAGATCGAAATGGCAGCAGAGACCATTCATGCAGCTGGGGAAATAGCTGGAAATCCTAGTGATTCTAGGAGGACTAGATCTTAGTTTAAGAGTGCCCTATGTATGAAAGAACCTTTGTTTGCAGAGAAATGATATCTGATGGTTGAATCAGACCCATATACATATTAATATGCAGCACATGATCCAATATGGAAAACAACCATGAAAGAAGAATTCAGCTCATTCCAGAAGAACAACACTTGGGAGATGGTTGATATTCCCCCAAGGAGGAAGCTAGTTCAATGTAAGTGGGTTTTCAAAACTAAGTTTTCTATTGATGGTTCACCTTTGAAATATAAGGCAATATTGGTAGCCAAGGGCTACTCACAGGTACATGGTATAGACTACAATGAGACCTTTGCACCAGTGGCAAAGATGGACTCCATCGGGCTAGCCTTAGCAATTGCAGCTTCGACGCAGTGGGAGGTACATCACATGGATGTGAAGTGTGCTTTCCTAAATGGAGATATTACTGAAGAGATTTACATTCATTATCCTCAAGGATTTCTTACTAATCCATCTCTTGTGTGCAGGCTAAACAAATCATTGTATGGGCTTAAGCAAGCCCCCATGGCTTGGTATGCCAAGATTGATGGCTTTCTGCTATCATTGAGTTTTGTTTGATGCAAGTATGATCCTAATGTTTGTTTGAATCTGATTCATGGTTCTTTGATGATTATTGTCTTGTATGTGGATGACCTTCTCATTACCGGAAGCTCAAAGGATGCAATTGCCTCCTTGAAGGATGCAATGAACCATGCATTTTCTATGACTAATTTGGGGTTATTGAGACAATTATTGGGTCTCAATATTGATCAAACCAAACATGGAATAAAAGTACATCAGTCCAAGTATGCTTGTATTTTCTAAAAAAGTTGAACATGAAAGATTGCAAGCCAAGCAAGACTCCCTTCCTTTCAGGAGTTAAGCTTGAAGAAGTAGGTTCTTCTCCTATGGTAAATAATACACTATATAGGCAACTGATTAGGTGTTTTCTATACCTTACACATACTCAACCTGATCTTTCTTATGCAGTAAGTGTGGCTTCAAGATACATGGATCAGCCTCATGAGATCCATTGGAGAGCAGCCAAAAGGATCCTTAACTTTGTTCAGGGAACAAGGACTCATGGGATCTTCTACAAAGCTAAATCTGATCTTGATTTGATTGAGTTTACTGATAGTGATTGGGCAGGTGACAACACAGATTGAAAGTCAACATCAGGATATGTGTTCATGCTTTCTTAAGGACCAATCAACTGGTCAAGCAAGAAACAGAGTGCCATTGCACTCTCATCTATAGAAGCATAGTACATAGGAGTTGTAAATGCAACAACTCAATGTTTATGGTTGCAGGGGTTACTTGGTCAGTGTAGCTTCGAATCAGAATACTCAAATACTATCTATTGTGATAATCAGAGTACCATTCGAATTTGCAATGATCTAGTTCAGAGACAGAGAACCAAACACATTGAGATCCATATGCACTACATCAGACAGCTTGTGCATGATGGCACCATTCACCTACTCTTCTGTTCATCTTCAGAACAAGTAGCAGACATATTCACCAAATTTTTTTGTGAGAAGACTTTCAGCAATCTCAAATCACTGCTCGGGATTGTTGATCATGCTATGAAGCATGATTGATGACAATATTTTCAAATTTTGTTTTATTGTCCATGTTTAAGGAAGGATTTTTCCCACTAGGTTTTTGCCTCTTTCCTTGTTTAAATGGACATCCAGTATGTAAAGGGTGACTAAGACTTTTTTCTAGGCCCTATAATTTTCTGATATTTTACTCATAATTCAGGTTTAAGGGGGGGTTTTAGAATAATCAACCCAGAGTTAGCTACCTTAGACATTAATTAATTCATTTTTTCTTATTTGCCTAGTTTCCATATTCCACTCTATGCAAGTTGTCCTCCACATGTCCTAGATGGTAAAAATTGCTAAAAATGAGCCATGGAGCACTTTGGGAAACCTCTTGGAATCAATTCTACTTTATTCCTGAACCTCCCTAGCACATATCTGCTTTTTCTGCTTTATTGTTGCTTTTACTGAGTTTTAAGGCAATTGGGAAAGTATGACTAGGTGAAGTTGACTTGTATTTTTCCCTCATCATCCTCCTCTATTTTCTCCTAATAAAATCATGTATGAGTTGTCCTTCCGTCACCTATTAGCTTGCCTAATTGATTTTGCCAATTTGTGAGCTCCTAGGCAGATTTCGAAACTGCTTTATGCACATATGGGGGATTTAGTAAGCCTGCTTTTGACTAATTCGAATGGCATCCCAATGCATTTGAATCTCTCATGTAATTATTTTTTGTGGTAGCCTATGACTTCACAAGGTTGGCTATTGTACACTTATTCAATACGGATTAGTGTTCTGCTCCATTATCAGTCTCCTTTCTGTGTAATTTGCATGTGTAATTGGCAAATTTTGTGAGTGTAATTGCTCTAAAACCTGGGTTCAATTTCCATAGTCCTCATCATGGATCTTAGTATGTGTCATCATTTATCAAGTCTCGGTACCTGCCATTTTTCTACAAGCAATAAATCACAATTATTATCGTGGTAAGATTCCAAAATTCTAGAATGATAATTTTCTTCAAAAACTTGTTACCATAATGATTCACATATCTCTTAGCTTTAGTCATGTGCATACTTGTTACAATAAGAAAAGTATGTGTGAGACGTAGTTACCCCTCGATCTGGATGCACACAAATATTTACTATGAATAATCAACTTAGTAAATATTTAATCAAGCTTTTAAGAGCAGACTCATTACCTTGTCCCAAGCCAATCATCTTATCTTACCAAATTCGAAATGATTAGTACCCGGATTCTTTTTCAACAGCAGAAAACATTCCATATGTCAATGTTTCCCAAAATTCACTATGATCTCACATTCCAAGTCGTCATCACAAATAACATAATCATTAGAGAATAAATTATTCGTAGTATAAATCTAGTTATTGTAAAGATTTTCCTTTTGTACTCATGCAATTTTATAATTCTGTAAAAGAGGACTAACTTACCACTAGTTCTTTCAACTCTAGTTATTCATTACCAAGTCTACTAATCCATTAAATCACTTATGATCCCATGTGATTTCTCCTCTCCAAATGGGATTTCTTAGGGGAATACTTTAAAAAAAATACTCATACAACATCACGGAATAATTATCAATTCTTATAAGCAAATCACATTCTCTTTATGATAGTTACACTAGATAGCATCTTCCTTTAGAAACCAATTTATATTCACTTCTCTGATCATTCACTATTATGCATAATCACAAAATAACCATTTCCATATCTGATGTAATATCCATTTTAAGACTCATGGTGGTATGCTATTGATGTGCACACATATAGGAGGAACAACGGGGGTCAGGTCCCAACTAATTCCTCATATTTTCTTTATGGACCAAATCTTTGAGAACCGGTAGCTTCTTCGACCCATGATCTAAAATTCCCAACCCAGACAATTTTTTCACATTTAATATAATGTTAGTGTTTATACATTTGTATCTTTAACATTTCTAACAACCATTTGATACAATATACATTTTACATAATCCCAACAAGAGGTGCTTTTAACATATCTACTAATTTAGCATCACATACCTTCTTACTTAAATTTTATACCTGATAACTTTAGCTGCTCTTTGGGGTAACGTATTTACTCCTTCCTTAAATTATCAACTTATCAAATTCCATTTTATAATTACCTTGTTATCTCCAAGAAATTATACTACTTTTTTCTTTCTGAGAAAGGTATGTATAAAGTAAGCTTTATAAATATATATATCGAGCATAGTGGGACCTCTAAGTCGACTTGCAAACCTATCCTCGTTAGCTACTTATATTTATCCATTGTTAATAGAAAACTCTAAAATAGGCCTTGGAGACTTAAATCAAGATTCAATTCTCACCAGTTCTTTCATAGTCCTATATTTTATTGATAATGAGGTAACCATTTCCACACTAGTCCTTAACAACAACATTCACCAGGTTTTCAATGTAACCTATTGTAATTTGTCAACTCGGAAGTTCTAAGAATCTTTTTAATGTACATATTAGTGGCTAGTTCAACTATGAATATAGGTTTTAAAGGTCACTTCTTTCAGCAATTCAAAATCCCACATAACTATTCATAATATAAATTACTATAGTACTTTCATCGACCATGAGTTTGTCTAAGAAGACTTCTATACTTTATTAAAATTTATTTGTTCAACTCAAATAGCGACAAAATAATCGTCTTAGCCATTCGTAAAACATATTCAGAAGTAATCAAGGAAATAGCAATATACCTATGTATTTATATCATCAGGCCTGGCATTGAAACTGGAAAAAGTAATGGCGCTCTTCATTGAATTTTTGAGAAGATGTTCCACTCTCTCGTGCACAACTAGAAGGTCAACTAATATATAATTATCGGCGGTTGGTACATCTTAAGGTACCTTTGTTGTAGATCAATGTGAACTTGTGATTACTATTATCCCAAAGCAAAGCAGAGTCGTTAGTTCCTAAAATAGAGTATGTAGGATCATTTTGAGCCCAAATAGGCCCAAGTGCTACAACCTTGATGCTCTGATACCATATGTAATAGACCCACTTTCCCTAAAGTAAACTATGAGAAAATGTAGTAAGTTTTCTCTTTCATCGATGGTCAAGTCAAATATGTCTATGTCAAAATTACATGGCATTACAAGGAAGTATGTCAAAACAAATTCGATAAAATTAACAATTACACACATTGTAGAAAAATAACATTGAAGGTGTGTTGGTCATAAATAGCGTAAGTCAACACGTATTATATTCAACCATTTCATTCCTTCCCACTATTGACCTTACTTACTTAATACACTAGGCAAGGGCCTTAATTCAATAGCTTTAGTTTTTATTCTACATTATTTTGTGTTTACATCTTAACCATGTATAACTAATCTTCCTCTTCTTTTAAACATTTATAGGAAAACCCTCAACTTATTATAACATCACAGATAAGGATATCATCAAGATAACAAAGTGAAACACATCAAGGATCATAACATAATACATATCAAGGGTACACATAATGAGACTAATGTGTGTGGTTCACCCAAACCTTGGGATTACGTCCACCAAAAGTTAGTCCAACTTCTTTATTCAGAAATCCATCTATCAAGGTGTACAACCTACATCATAAATGATGTGTCATCAGTTCCTCAAATAACCATAGAAAACATTTACATTTTCAACCCAAGACCCACATAAAATAAAAGCATCTTTGGATATGCTCTAAGTAGGCATGTCCTCCATTCTAATGTTTGCTAATGTAACAATAACTTGTATACGTCAATACGTAAGTCCCAACTATCATGAAAAATGAGACCCAAATTAATAAAACAAGGTTTCCTTACGATTACAAGGGTAGTGAATGTAACAAAAATCCATTCCCTGCGAGCTTTCACAATATGAAACATTTTTACGCACGTAGTAAATAATTGTAACCACAATTATTGGATTAACATTAAAACGTAGATATGACTCTCTTTCGACTCTTACCTTCCTTCATAACATTACTCTCTATACCTTTATCATCATTTATATGATCTTACTATTCTTGCCAGGATAAATTGCGGCCTACTTAGTTCATAAGTATAGTAAATAGAAATGGAATATTAAATAGACCTTGGGATGTAGATCACAGTTAACGTTATATGGAAATAACCACAAGCCCTAACTTAATTCTTAAAGAAACTCACACCAACTACTCCCACAAGTCCTTAATATTATTTCTTAAGATAGAGAAAGCGACGAGCAGTTCCAAAGTCACCGCGACAGTGCGGACTCAACAAACCTCATAAAGGATCGATGTCGGATGAGAAAGCAGAAGATCCTCAATGGGATCGCTGACCAAGAACATGCCGCAAGGGTCTATGGAACAGTGGAGGTGACCAAAGGGTCGATTGTTGTAGGTGATCTCTTGGAAGTGGTGGCGATGGAATTTCCAGTCCAAAATACCAACATAAAATTTCCTGGATCAACACTCAATTAAAAACGCAGTAAGTATTAATCATTGTTAAAATCAATACGCAGTCAACGGGGATCTCCTCTCTGGACCAAATCGCACCTATACCTAGTTCTACACCATCTCAGATGTAATAATCAACTGCATGTGAGGGTAGAACTTTGGGTTTTTGTCCTTCCATCTTGAGTATATGTACAGAACGGGGTTATTTATTTCACCCAGGTAGAGTCGCCATTTCTGAATACATAAAGGTGATCATAACTACCAACTACAACGTGGAAAGGAATAACCCGCTGATTATACTCAATGTAGGCATCGTTTCAACCTCCCCCCCAACCAAGGTTCTAGAACTATGGATCCAATCACCATCGACAAGGGCAAGGAGTTAACACGCATGTTATGTAATCCAAACGATGGGGATTCAGGATAAAAAATTGCCCCACAAGAAGACAGAGGCAAATCGTAGCTAAGCAAATCACGTTGGGGTTCAAATCCAACTAAACCACCACAAGAAAAGGAAAAGGAGGCTTGAATAATACGCCGAGTTCAGATACAACTAATCTACCATAGAACAAGCAAAGGAAGCTTTGAATAAAAAAAGTATAGTGGGTTCAGATCCAACTGATTCACCATAGAAGACATAGGAAAAATGACAGCTTGGGATGGACTCAACGGAGTTAGGTGTCTAACGATCCATAACAAAAAAAAAATACAACCACGGCTTGGATGAAATCCTTCTGGAAAATATCCATGCATTTGGGACATAAAAATGCCTCTTCAGAAAAATAAAATATAGGTGAAAACACGCAGGCATCGTAGGATTCACGGTTCTGATTCCAAAAACGCAGGCATGGGGAATTCTTAATATACCTTAACCTTGCACGTCACAACCTAGGATTGAAGGTTCATTCCTATAACGAACACCTTTTGAGCGACCCACACTGATTCCAAATGAACTTGTTGTCCTCCCCATGGAACTCTTCCCAAGGCGAAACTTATTACCACGCCGACCACAAACCCTAACTCTTGTATTGGTTGTTCCTCTATTTCTCCTCCAGGTCGTGGAGCAGGTTCTTTTCTTTTTTCCTCCCTTAAGGAGGAGTATGTATTCTACTTATAGCATGTTGTGGACCACCCTCATAGCTGGGGATTCCCCACTATAGTTGGGATTTCCCCCTCTACTCATTTATTATGTTTATATTTCTAGGACATATTTGGCAATACCTCACAGGTAAATTGAAGACCTTGGTAAGTTTCCAAATGGATGTTTCTTAAGTCTGTCGATTACCCATTAAAACACCACTTCGCTTGGGCTAGTTCAAACTTTAAATATCCTTGCTTAGGATTGTAGATAAGGTTTAGTCCATAGGTTAGAGCTTAGGGTTTTATATCAACACTCAGAAAAATGAATTTCAATGCCCACCTCATCTTCTCCTTATGAAATGGTTGAATTTTATGATAATCCAAAGAAATCCATATCCCTAATGTGCACCATATTAGCTTATGAAAATGATGATAACATGGATGGAACTATCTTAGGTTTCCTATAATGCCTAAATCCTTATGTTGGGGCCATTCCCATAAAATTTGACCTATGCATTAACCTAGACCAAGCCATAATACCTAGTTGGAAGAGGTCCATGTTGTTGAGCAATTCAAATATCCATTTTGCATGTTTTACTGTTTTTGTATAAAAAATATGATCATTACAAAAGCACGAAATTCAAGGACATCAATGAAACAGGAAATCATTTACCTTTTTATGAGTGAAGTGATATTATCCTACAAAATCTTTATAACCATAATTACAAATAATTTTAAAACAAAATCATGGCCATCATATATGCTCTAATGCATGAGTCCTCCCCACCAATAATGTTTCCAAATAAGAAAAATCTCCTACAATTAAGTCTATATATAAGGGTAGGAGTTGGGTTCCTCTATCGGGATTAGAATTTTCTAAGTATATATGGTTTTCAGGATGAGCCATACAAATTATTATTCTTCCTTACACCAAGGGTATTTGCAATTGAATACAATAGGAAAAGGTTCATTTATGACCATATTCATTTTATGCATTTTAACAACCAAAGAACATATTTGTTACCCAAAGAGTTCCAACATTTCATGGTAAAAGGAATAAATAATTGACTACTTGAATAGTAGAATAAAGAGGAAGTTTGAAGAGCTGCAAATTGAAAATAAAAACCATTTAATAAAGTTGGAAAACCAAATGATCCACAACAGAATTTGATGAATAGAACTGGTAACCAAATAAAGGCTCTCCGTGTCTTCTTTCGAAGATATCCTCATTGAGGTCATCAAATTAGGTCTGCCTCATCCATGGGAAGAAAATGGGGAGATGTATAATAAAGAAGAATATAAAGAAAATTTGATGCAAAATAAAAATGAAGTAGTACAATTTGATGTACGAGAAGGATTAATAAGTGAAGATTCCATGTTTGATAGGCTGAGAAAGGAGTTTCAATTATGGGACATCCTTAAAAACATATTAAGAAAATTGAAACCCATATCATATTAGAAAGGTAAAAATGTTGATATAGAATTAGAGATCCTTAAATAACATCACTATCATATAGGAAAAGAGTGGCATTCAGCAGCTAAGTATACCAAGATTATATTTCCACCCCAAGGTCATTCATTGGGACAATCATTAGGTCAAACAGTCGGACAGACAGCTTGACATACTTTTATGCCACTAAGTTAGCAAACCTTTATCTCACCAAGAAGAAAATAAATTGTCCAAATGATACATCAAATGTTAGGGAAGACAATCGTTAGACCAATTGCGAAGTCAAATGTAGCAGTAAGTGGGAATACAATTGTACAACTAGCTGGATAGTGAGTGGGAAAATAAATAGGACAAATGACAGGAAATTCACCTCGACCTAAAGGTGCAAAGAAATGGTAAAGTAAGAAGAAATAAATAAAGAAAAGGATAGTTTAAATAGTTATGAAATTAAAGTGGCAGTAGCATATTTAATGGAAATTGAAAATCAATTGGGAATAACAAAAATTAGTTACAATTGTTGAAGCTATAAAAAAAATGATCATTGTTCAATAATCAAGGATGGAATTTTGTAGTGGGTGTCTAGAATTACTAAGTCGGTTGTATTGTCAAGTATGTAAGAAATGCTTCTGATATATAAATATTTTGGGATGTATCAAATATGTTTTACCTCTAAAATTGTGTATATCTAGATCTAATTCCATATTTGATCTATTTAAACATTTATTGAGACATAAATAAAATATTGAGAGAAACATTCCAATATATTTGTATCTATGATTTGAAACATTCCATCCCCCTATTCCCTTAACCGACCACACACACATAAGAAAGTAAAACCAAATACATGTCCAAATACCATAGCTAGTTTTGAAAACCATCAAAACTACAAACACTTGTATAATGAACCTTTGAGATACCATGCACAACTAGGGGATTATAATGAAGACAAAAAATAAGGATTGAATGGTTTTGCATATATATGAGTTTTTTCACACTTTGTATTGTTTTTCATTATAATAAAACTTTGGTTAATTGTTCAAAAATGGGTTTTCCATTGCATCAAGTTAACATCAGTTTTAGAGGCATAGATTGTGGTGTTATTTAAACCAATATATGATACATATATATTTAAGATGCAATAAACCATAATTTACTACAAAATAAAAAACATTAGACGATAGAAAGATAAATATTGCTAGAAATAAGTATTTTAATACAAAATCATCAAAAGACCATTTTCAGTTGCAAACTCCACTTTGTTGATGACTAAATAAAAAACAAACTCCACTACTAAAATAAAATAAATCTCTATTGCATGAAACACATCATTGATAATATAAGATGGAGATATGTTTTTTCAAATGATCATATTGTTGTTGAGTAATAATGTATTTTAATTCAATATACATTTGAAAGCATTGTTCTTATAAAATGATGTAACACCCCACCCTTAAACAGTAATATTACCATAAATATTATATGGTAATTGCTAAAATTTCAAGTAATATGTAAAAATAAAAACGAATATGTGCATTGTAATTTAATTTAGGTGAATGGGTGGAAAGCATGCTAATGTTGCAATAATTAAGAGAATTGAGTAAAATATGAAATTCAATGGAAAAAGAGGTAAAGACAAATAGGTGGAGGATCCAATCTTCTTGGTTAATTTTGGCACTTTATTGCTTCTTTGTCCTAGTTTTCTATTGTTTGTAAATGCACATGCAGAGAGCAAGGGTAGGAGAAGATTGTTGTGCAGAGGTTGAAATAGACGAAAGTAAGGTATGACATGGTTTGGAAAAGGGCTAATTGTTAAGGCTCATACAAATCATCATTGTATGTATGAAAAATTGGTTAGTTTGTTCATGGAAGAGGAAAGTAAAGAATATTATGTCCTAAAAGTGTTTGAATAATGAAGACACTTGATAGATTAGCTATTTTCTAAAAAGATTCTCAAGAAATATTACCACTGAATTAGATTTAATTTCTTCAAATAAAGATGGGTTGTTACAATTGGTATCAAAGCTAACTCAAATAGTCAAAGGCCTTAAGGTTCACAACCACCTAACATATATTCAATCAATTTAACAAATAAAATATTACAATGGGAGAAGGTGTTTGGGCCCACATCTTTTGTTTTAGAGAAAGGTGTATTTCTTAGGAAACACTCGTATGTATAAAACATTGAGACAATACAGGATATGCATGCTATAATTATTGTTGAATATTGTAATATCAACTGTTAGTTGGCTAGTTAGTTGGCTAGTTAGTCAGTTAGGTGACCCATGGTATTTGCTGACCTGTGGTATTCATCCATAGTATTGTTATTTTGTATTTCCTATTTATGCTCTCTCTAATAATGAGAAGGCAAACAATCAGTCCATAGTGTTTATATCTGAATTGTTTTCTTTATCATGGTATCAAAGCTTACGGCATGATCCTTGTTTGTCTAGGTAAGCCTTTCCACGGAGTTGAGAGCACATACAATCAGAAGAAGCTGTGTATCCCATCCCATATCTGTCACACTTTTAAAACACTGATTTGAAACGGGTGATTAACAGTTTGAAGAAAAAAAAATCAATTTCGTCGCATCTTCTATTACAGATTGCATTCTAGGGTTCCGACGTCCATGATGTTTTTTTCTTCTATTTGACTTGGCACGCTATTACAGAGTGCATTCTAGGGTTCCGACGTCCATGATGTTTTTTTCTTCTATTTGACTTGGCACGCGATTTTTTATTATTATTCCATGTCTCCGTGAGCTCATCTCTGGATCTGAACTTGTGTAGCTCCATATCAACTAGTGGTTTGATTTAGATCTCATTTAGACTGAATTTCACAACTTTATTTCAGATCTGTGCATAAGATCTACGTTGTCATCAGTGAAAACATAATCACGTGTCCCTATTCTCTTACAAGAGCGAGTTCGCTGGCTCTGAATTTCGGCTGAAACGTGGAACTCGATATTAGCAGCATAGAATGTTGGGCTCAAAACCTTTTTTAATGAAGTAGTGGTGTGATTCAAAACCTTTTTTAATGAAGTAGTGGTGTGATTCAGTTCAGATCGTATCAACAACAAAACTGGAATACACACACGTATCGTGTGAGAGAAAACATTATTCTGTGGATCCGACTATAGCGCGGTGGTTACTATCCATTCTCAGATATCGAGAGCAATTGCATAGATTCGAAGTGGTGAATAGGTGAGACACACTCATTGTTGCACCTTTAAACATTAAAACAGATGATTGCGACCTGCATCAGAAAACCGTTTAAGAAATCGTGCATCATAGTTTAAATAGACCACCACATTATTTTTCACCGGGAATGATGTTACCTAAAGAGGCCACCGCACCTTTCACATAGTGAAAATGCGGTTCCACCTCCTATTATGCAGAGCCAACGTGCGGTGCCACCAATTTGCTCAAAATGGGAAATCATGTGATTCTCTCACGGTTACACAAATTCTTGGCACCTCACCCCCTCACCGCCCTTTGTCATTGCACAAGGTGCGGTGCTCGATTTTTTTGTCAAATAAAGAAAATGCGGGGAGATAGCTTATTCATATCATGGCTAGTACGAGCTCATTCGATCTCTTCTGACTGAAGCCAACTATGAGTTTTGGTCTATCAAGAGGAAGACGTTTCTCGAGGTCAACAAATGTTGGGATATTGTTGAAACTGAGCACAAAGAAGCAGATACAAATTCTCTTGACGCAATGGATAATGCGCAAAAGAGTGTTGTCGAAGCTCGTCAAGACCAAAATCTCACATCCACATGGATGATCCAAAGCAACATCAAAGAGTCCACTTTTCCATGGATCTCAGAAGGTACCGGCGCATATCAAGCTTGGAATCTACTTGCATTGGCCTACAAGGGAATCGATCACATAAAACGGTAAGATTGCAAACCCTATACCTTCAATTTCAAATTTTGAATATGAAAGAGTAAAAACCAATAGATCAATTTAGGACTAGGTTTTTGGGAATTGTGACCCTACTCCAAACCTATGGTGAACCCCTAGAACAAAATATAGTTGTTCAAAAGATTTTTTTGATGTCTCACAAAGAATTTTTCTATGGTAGTGACTCCCATAGAAGTGGGAAAATATCTGTCTCAGTTAATCCTAGAAGAGTTGACTAGATCTTGTCTATCTCATGAAGCTTGACTTAATAAATAAGAAGAGTCTCTAATCAATGCTTTCAACACCCAAGACTCCCTCAATATAGGTAGAGGTAGAGGAGGAAGAGGTAGAGGAAGAAGAGGTCGTGGGTCTCCAGTTAAAGAGATAACCAGTGATAGTCATGAACACGCAGAGCATTTAGAACACTCTCACCATTCTCAAGGTCAGAGGGGGAGAGGAAAGAAATGGACCAACAAGTCCAATGTTCAGTGTAAGTACTGCAAGACATATGGAAACTATGAACGGGAATGCAGATAGAAGAAAGATTACCATAGCAATAATGAGAGAAATAGCAGAGCCAATGTCCCTAAAGAAGAATAAGGCTCATTAGAGGTGATGTTTTTGTCTTATCAAGCAACTGAACAACACTGCAACACAGATCTATGGCTAATAGATAGCGGTTGTAATAATCACATGACAAGTAACAAGTCACTATTCTCCATTTTGGATTCCTCTGTTGTCACGATTATCAATCTAGGAGATGAATTTTTGGTTGTATCCAAAGGAAAAGGTACTATCCATGCTCTTACAAAGAAAAATGAAAAGAAATCTATTCATGAGGTTTTCTATGTGCCACATTTGAATGTAAATCTGATCAGTATAGGCCAATTACTTCAGAATCAGTATGATATTCTATTTATGATACTTACTGTGCTATCTATCATAAACCCCCCAGTAAGAGACTCGTAGCCAAAGTTGAAATGACCAAGAATATAATATTTCCTCTCAGTCTAAGGAGTGCCAACCTTCCATAGTATGTATCCCATATAGTTTCAATCCTATATGAATCTTGGTTATGGCATTGTAGATTCCGTCATCTTCCCTTCAAGAGTCTCAATATCCTACACAAGCAGTCAATTGTCAAAGGGTTACTAGTTATTCATGAACAATCCAGCACCTGTAAGGATTGTATCACAGGTAAACATCGAAGGGTCAAGTTCCCCACTTCCACATATTGAGCCAAACAAGGTATTGATTTAGTTCATAGAGACCCTTTTAGACCCATGCAAACCCAATCCATAGGAGGTAGCTTTTATTTTCTAACCTTTCTGGATGATTTCAGTAGGAAAGTATGGATTTATTTCCTTAGGAACAAATTAGAGACCTTCTCCAGTTTCAAAGAGTTATGTGATGAACCTCCCACAATAAACAATGAGAATGATGGATCCTTCATTATCTAGTTCTGGTAAAACAATTTGTTCTTTGATGTTGGTGCCAATCACTTTCTTAAGACAAGAGACATGAAATACTGTGTGAATGCGAGAAGGAGGAAGTTTTAATTTATAAGAAACGGACCCAATATTCTAAAGAATTGTATATGGCCCATATATCTTTGGAGTGAGCTTTTGATTCCCTTTGAGTTTCAAGGAGGATTTCTTGTAAGGCTACATATGAAGAAAAACTAAATCACCAACCTGAAAAGTGCAGTCATAATAGTGTTGATCGACCTGTTGTTCCATGTGATTTCTTGCCATGTGAAGATTGTTGTTAGTCCTTATTTTCTCACCATTTTTGGTTAAATATTTTACATATTAATACATGTTTTGTTACCTTTTGGTGTCTTTTGGTGTCTTTTGGTGTCTTTTGGTGTATTTTGCATCATTTTACGATTTTCTTGTTTAAATTCGATAATATATAGTGATATTCTAATGTATGAAAATTTCATTGCAGAATCTTGGTCTTTAGCGAACCAACAAGCAGCATGGCATTCATCCTAGATGTGCGTAGAGTGTATCTAGCGCATCATCTAGCTCACTGTTTGAACCAATGAATCAACCGTGCATTGCTAATAGTGGATTCCTTTGCGTTAAATGCATGTAACGGCCGTAAACTGTTATGACCACACGCAAGCATCTTAGGATAAGCCTCCTTCTAGAAGAGCACTCATATTCTATCTCTATTTGACACCTTGATGCCGGCTCCAATTAAAACTAAGTTCATATACAACATCGCGCGCCAGAGAAGAACCAGATTTGCGAAGAAGAAGGAAATGTCATCTATTGGTTATCAATGTAATTACTTGTCATAATGACTTCCTTATCATAATAGGAGTCGACCACTGAAAGGGTTGACTTGCTCTCCTTCTGTAAAAATGCTATATATACAAATGATCTCATGCAAGAAATAGTAAATCGTTGAATGTTAATAGTTGATAGCTTGTTGTTAGTAGCTGATAGAATCAATGGAGCTAGTAAGGATAGAGAGATAGTTAGCCATCTTACCAATTGATCACAAAATTATGTAATGCTACCTTTTGGTTTAATGAAAGTTCTATTACGATGTGCATGATCGTGTCCCATTAGCAAAGCATTACTTTGTTTGCTAGGAGGGCCCCCCGACAACCAGAGTTTTACATTTTTGTGTATTCTTTGTTATTTCATTTTCTCTGCAACTAGTATAGTCTTATTTACAAGTTGTTATGCAATTTCATTTATGTAATCATTTATGTTCATTATTTTCTGTAGTACAGATTTCATTGTTATTATGTTGATTATGTAGTTTTCCTTTACAAGTTAGAAACAGGTTGCACCTAGAATAGTTCCTAAATTCCCTTTCAAAGTCTTTACAGTTCATTGCTTAATTCTTAGACTAGATTCCTTTCGTTAAATCACAGTAAATCTACCTTTATTTAGTTCTATTTTTGTTTAAATATATTTAAGTTCGCTTAATAATGTAATTTCTTTTTTGAATTATGAGTTAATTTAGATTATGTTTCCATAAGATTCAATTAGTAAGTAGATTTACTCTTCCACATTTTGTTAGCATATGCATGAGTCAGCTGCTCTCAGCAAATCATTTAAATTTATTGTTTTCTCAAAATTTTAGTATTTTCTTCAAACAAACTGTCATTCAGACAGTCTGTTCTTCCACTTGTATGGACCTTCGTTTCAACCTACCCTCCAGTATTTCATTCAACTATGTGTGTCTTTAATATGTTTTGAGCTTATCTCCTTAGTTTTTTTATTTAGTTTTGATAGTGGTAGTTAGATAGTGATTGTAGTTTCCCTTAAGACCCTTAGATGAGATTGTTAGACTACTTGTTAAATATCATTCTTCTTTCTCCTTTATTCTCACTGTTAGCACCAGGATTGAGCCCCAAGGTTGAAGGGAGGCCCGCTCCCGTGTAACAGTAGAACCGCTTTAGACTGCGCCTTCGGCCTTGCATAGTCAGAGAGGGATCTCTCGCTTATCTTCAGACTTTACTCTACGTAAGATATTCACTCAAGGATAGTCAAGAGGTCAGACTCTTGAAATGGGACAAAGTAGAGTGACGTGAGATGCAGGTCGGATTATCAGGCCAAGAGACCATTGGAAATGGAGTAAAAAACTTGAGTAGGGAACATTTTCATGAGGAAAAGAATGGCGTGGGGTTGCAAACGTAGGCAAGATAGCCATCGATCTCACAATCAGGAGATATTTACCGGGTGTTTAGAAGATAAGAGAGAACAACCCATCACTTGGAGCACCAGCAAGATGAATTCCACGTAAATTTAGAAGAAAACTTGATAAATGTCTAAAACAATAGGTGGAGCATAGAAGGTATGAATTCCAAACTGTTATACACTAAGTTACAGACATGAAAGAAATCAACAAACTGGAATGGAAACATGATATACATTTCACGTAAAGAAACTACATATTGAAAGAAGCAACGACACATGAATATCCACCTTAAGAAACAACTCTTCCTCTGCAAGTTTATTCATAACACAGGCACCAGATCTTATTTTACAACAGAGAACCTCATCCCTTGAAGGTTTCCTGACCCTCCAACTAACTCTTTTTCCCTTATCACGATTGTATTTATAGTACTTAAGTGTTGATTTTATTGTTCGGAACAAACCTAAAAACTGTTTGCAGTCACAATCATGCATTAACAGTATAGAGAGTGGAACTATCACCACGTTTTACAAATATAAACAAACATTATGGAGCTACAGCGCATTCGACCCGACTGACAGCTTGACGTGCTTGGCCATTATTATGGATGATGAGTATGATGCCTTCTTCTCTGTCTGAAGTGGGAGTTTCCGCCATGTTTCAAATGCATTTTTCCACATGGGCACACACTGGCAAGGTAGTTTGCATCTTTTCCCTGCTCAAACTTATCTGCCACCTCATTCTTCTCTAGGTAACACTGTTAGCCATGGGGTCTAGAAGAAGGGACGCATTTCTCTTTGCTAAGGAAAGCCCGCAAGGTGGCTTGTCATTCTTGTGCTTCTCATCTCCAGTAGGGTGGGCTCTCCCACGGGAAATAAGGTGTAGTATATCTACACCAGCCCCATCACCGTTGGAAAGTGGACTTCACAAACAGGGCTTGTTTTCTCCTTTCACACACCTCGGTTACATGGCAGAAATCTTCAAGCCACTCGGTGTGTCCTTGGGGGCAAGCCTCGAGTCAAGGTTGTCACCTTGTTCTTAACTCCTTTGTTTAGGCTCAACTCCTAATGGAGCCAAGGGGGGTAGACCCTACTAAGTTACTAAGGAGAATTACTTAGTGTTGTGATGTTTAAACTGACTGAGTTATTTAGGAGTTTACAATTTAACTATAGATAATCATAGATGGCAAGATGTAAAAGATGAACACACGAAAGCACAATACTGCGACACAATATAAATATAAAGAAAGAAATTAACCAGTGCCTTAGAATGGAGTCAAAAATAGAATCAATATGCTTGCATGTGCTTGGAGTGAATGTTTTGCGATTGCATCTTGGTATGTTTTAAGTTAAATGTGAAGTATGAATTGATTAAATTAGGCAAAAGGGGGACTCCAGATATACCCGAGAGTGCTTGGAGTATGTCCAAAACTAAACCTCCATGGCTATCCGCAAGGAATATGTGGGCTGAAATGGAGTCTCTGGGGCTATTGTTCATAACGCACCCATTAGGGTGTGACAGAGATCGACACCCCGAGGTCACTTTTCAGTAAGTTCCTGCTTCCTTTGGGTATTTTGCCACCATAAAGGTTTGATCTAGGTGTTGGATTTTCACCTGATGGTTTGTCAGTTGGGGAGAGTGAGTCCTAATTATACTAGTCACCCAAGTGATTTTGATACAGCTTGACTGATCGGACGAACCACAGCCAAGTGCAGAGCATACACACTGGATTCTTGTCAATTTTAATAAGTTTTAAACTCAGTGTTCTTGTTTAAAAGGAAAACCCTCTAGGAACCTCTTTCGATCCAAGTGGATCTCAATCGGGGAATCGAGGAGGGGTTAATTTTAAAATTGATGATAAATAAAAGATGAAAAATAAAACAAATGCACAATTCTGGTTTTTCTAATTAGTCCTACCACGAATCTCTTTCCCCTTTCGGGTCAATCGGGAAAACGTGGGGTAAGTATTATGATTATTTGAAATGTAAAATATGGAGTATGATATTAATAATGAACTAAAGTATACTACCCTGCAGATTAGATCAATTCTAGTTTAAAAAATAAATAAGCAGAAAGCGACGAAAAGGACATCGACGCAAATCCCCCCAGGGGGGATGGGGAATGGGCTCGAAAGAGCCTATTCCAAAAATGATTTTATTTATTAATGGTTACAGTATCAAAGGACTGATATATCAGAAAATTCTTGGTCCTTATACAGGCTAAAACCAAGATTTCAAAACTTTGGAAAAATTTTGAGTTTTTTGGTGAAAAGGGAGACCCCTGGGGGGATTTGAACGCTCCTGAGGCCACTTCGGATAGCAGCTTCCTTTATTTTCTGTCAGACCTAATAAAATACAGAGAGAATATTATAATAAAAAATTCCCAAAATCACTTTAAGAGTACCTTTGGATCAGCCTACCTTATCTCAAAAAAATTGAAGCTAAAACTAGCTAAACAGGCGAAAAAGGAACCAAGGAAAGCAAGCTTTCCTTGGGATCTTGTCTTGCTATTTGTGAAGCCAATTAAATATGCACTGATATTGCAGAATATTGAAATTTATAACAGAAAATGAAACTACCTTAACAGCAAGCTACGAATTTTCACTAAATTGCTTTCGAAAATGAGGTAATTTTAGCTAGATCTCTTAAAATTGAACTTTATGTGAAAAAAAAACTAAGATCTAGACTTAGGAGGGGATGTTACTAACTATATATATGTTTGTTTTTCTTAATGATATATATCAGAGTAATAAGAAACCTTTTAAGTAACCAATTTGAGGAAAATTTTAGATTTTAAAGGAGAGAAAGGGGAAGAAAGGTGCTTGTTGTTGAAGTAGATCTGCAAAGGAAACTTGTTAGTGGAATGCAGAGGGGCAATTTCTTCAAAAAACTTTGGATCTGTAGTGGATTCAAACTAGATCCACAGCTCGTCCAATCCTTGCTACCTGAAAGCTAAACACACAATCCTACACGAAACCTCATGAGATATGGATATATATATGAAAAAGAAACAAGAATTACATGCAAATAAACTTATTAAACATGTATAATCAAGATCTTCTAACATATATTCTATGAGATATAATAAAAACAAGTAACCTTACTTTCCAAACTATACTGCTATTGATTCAGCTGAATCGTTCAAGCCAGACAGGGTTCAGATGCATAAATTGAGAGAAAAACCGGCAACATCAATAGCTGTAAGACACTACTTAATCCACACATATGAGAGCATTACACCATTTGGCCTCCAAAGCTTCTTTATTTCAACAATCAAAATATTACAACAGTATTACAATGGCAAGCCCTTCAGTCCAGCTCTAACTAGCTTGGAAGAGGGAGCCTCAAGCAGGATATATATAATTTACAGGCCATCCAGCCCAAGGGGGGCGCAATTCCTCATAGAATCAAGTGAAATCAACTGATGGAGAGTTCATCAATGCAGTACTGAAGCTGAACTGAGCCTACTTGTCAATTGGGGATTGATTGAGCTGACACATCAACCCATACACTGACACATCGGCCCACAGAGCATCCAGGAGAGTCCACACGTGTGGAGGAGAGAGAGAGGGCGCAATTCCCCATGAATACAGTTGTAGATCAACTCTGGATCTGATTTGATCCCCTCCTTTAGTTAAGGATTTGTCAGATCCAGTCAATCTGCTCCAGATCTAATTGATTTCAGTCAAATCAGTTGAGAATCCATTGATTTATTGATTTTGGATTTGCTCCATTATTCATCAATTTATTAATTAAAATAATCAATAATTGATTTTTGGGGCTTTCTGACCTGAGTGATGGAAGATCACTCAAAACTTAGGAAATAGTGGGTCCATGGGTTTACATGGTGCTCTTAGCTTGAAAATGAGCACCTACATGACTGAAACTGATTATTTGGCCCACTTTTATTAAAAAATCAAATTTTCCAATTAAACTATTAAAAAATAGCCTAAGTTTTGGAAAAATTTAATTTAATAAAAAACACTGAAAAAATTAAAAAATTGAAAAATTGAAAAATTGAAAAACACCTAGGGGGACTTAGACATGTTCATATGACTCAAAAATGATGTCTAGCATGATTTTACATTGACACATAGACTCTAATAACCTCAATAGGCCTCAATACCAAGCTGACCACCCCAACTTTGGAGGTATGGAGTGAAAAACTCAGAAATTATCAATCGTTTTTTCAGCAACCAATAATAACCAAGGGAAAAAACACCCTGGGCTGATCAGATTGACAAATGAAGTCTAAGAGACCGAGTCTTTTATAGACACTATCATGCTAGAACATTTATTACAATTCCCCCATGGGGTATGAACATGTGATATAGTACAACAAAGCTTCCCAGAAGCAAGACTGAAGGTCTTCTGAAGTCCGAACAAGTTAACCCTGTCCGGTTCACTAGGATCACTTGATAAAAAACCACTAAGTACAAATTAGGTGGTAATAGGGTTGTGTGGGCTTTAGACCCCTGATGCTCCCCTCTGAACCAATTCTTATACAAGGAGTAGTCAATGACTATCTCCTTCTGTGGAGGCTTTGGTGGCAACGATGGTATCATGGGTTCCTGAAACAACACTTATAGGGAGTAAGTGTCTAGGCCCCATGTCATCAAAGGTCCAGGTATCACGCCTGGGCCGCAATGGCTGGTGTCATTCTTGGCATGTAATACCAAGGTGATGGACGAGTGTGGAAGTTTTCTCACCAACCATCAACACACCCAAATGGATTAGCTTCTCAAACTAGATCACCATTACCAACGCTTTTGAGTTTCAGTGGATTCTCGACGAAGCGAAAACTCGAGCTCTGGAACTACGTTAGCTCATCCCTAGCGTTTAAAAGGCATATATATAAGTTTTCGACACTGACATTTTCAATGACTGGTCAACATTCCCGCACATTCTGTCATCGAGTGTTTCTGGTATCAGCATGTGTGAGGGCGCTAGCAGAGTGATTCTTTACCTGCTGGGGATCTAGTCACGTCGTTTCATTGGCCGTGGTTCCTTACCGTCTACCGTGGGACGTAGTTTTTGGATGCCACCTCGTACAGCTGATCCATGCTGTAAAGTTCATGAAGTGGACACACCCACATTTCCTCGCTCTTGTGATGTAGGAAATGGAATGGTCTCCCTCTTCATGCTAGCTTTTCCCCGTGTAAGTAGCGGATTCGTGGGTTACTTTCCTTACTTTCACAGGCCAACTCACACAAAATGCCGCCTATCTTTACGTAACATGACTCTGCCACATGGATGATTTCACCTCTGTGCATGCTACAAATGGCGTTGGGGAATCGGTCAATATGCAAGGAGGCAGATTACATGCGTGAACGTCTCCTCTGTTGTCATCTCTGCACTAGATGTGATACCTGTACCCTGGAAGTCTTCTCAGCCCTCCGATTTGAGGAATATTTTAGACCCGCCGTCTGCATTCCATCATTTCTACCACCAAATTTATTCTCTAGATACAATGAGCAGTTTTAGACCAAGGCTTGTTCTCAGTCGTCGATCATGATCGATCACTCCATCCAGCCGTCGATTCGTGTGGGCCCTACTACTTTTCGCAATGCGAAATCTTGGTCCTCAACCTGGCTAGCTTGCGTTGTGAAATTAACCATGACCGTAGATCTCTTCCCTTCTTTGTCTTGACCATTGATATTCGGGGCCACTATCACCTTTCGCGATTTGAAATCACTACTTCGTCCTTTCCAATTCGAGATGCGAAATCGCTTAGGACCGTGGATCTCCTTCTGATCTCATCTCCATGGTCAGATGCTTCTGACCTTTAACCCATTTCTCAATCTGGAAAAGTGGCTTTGGTTGAGCATGTTCACTGTATGAAATTGTTTTGGGTCGTTGATCCGGCTTTGCTTTGATCTCGGCCTTTCATTTGTTTGCATGTTTTAATGGACTTCGCGAAATCCAAACTTTGACCGTCCTCCCACATATTGGGCCGAAACCACGATCCGTCGTTGCTCTTTTTCCTTGTGATCCTAGATCATCGGGTTATGACACCTGTCTCTACCGTCCATGCTGTCGTGATAACCTGAAGAGTGTTCACATAATGTTTGAAAGGAATGGAACCCTCCTTGAACTCCTGTTAGGCCCATAAATAGATTGTTGAAAATGGAGTGTTAACAACCGGCTCCATGAGGGATGCTATACTCCCAGTGAGGTTGCAAAGAACCCCCATATACCAAGTGCCAAAACCATTGGGCTATCTTCAATATTTCTTTGAAATCTCCATTCTGCTCTGAGCTACTGCTTCAGCGAATTCATGCCACTCTTGCAAACCTTTCTCTTGACTGCAAACCTGTGCTTATAACTGAAAATGAAAGCAAACTAAAATATTAATGAAGGAAATGCTTGATGATTGTCGAGTTTATTGGTTCCTACCTACTCTACCTAATTTAGTGCATAAGCTTGATTAAGTGGAATCATACTTCCAATGAAGCCAATCAAGCAACTTGTCGAATAGTGTTGTTCTTTTTTCGTGCTTGATGGACAGAAATGAAATAGATAATGGAAAAAAGCTACAGAATATAGACTGATCTTTACCACACAGATGAGACCAGTCATTACCGTTACCCAGCCTTTCCATGTACTCTTCTATGGGGCCATAGAAAACACAGCAACCTCCAACATACTCTGTCTTCTGCTCATAGAAAAGCCATTCGAAACTCCCTTCTTGTAGTGATTGGTCAAGATGATACCCAAAATATTGTAGAAGATGGCCCACAGAATCTTTCTTCAATGAAACATCCCCTTTTTTGCCCGATATTCCTACAATGAGAGCTTGATGTGCCTCAAGAGGGAGTTCTTCCACTTCCCTAGGGGAACTGAGTAGGCATATTCCTCCTGTGTGAGGTGGTACTCCTGAAGGAGGAACATCGAAAAATGTATCTATTTGAGGGTGGCTGCATCCTTCTTCGTGTCATGACTGGATAGCGCTGATATACAAATCGGGATAATGCGGTAGGTCGACTACCCCATCATGCTGATCATCAAGGCTTATCAAATAATAACTCATTGTATAAGCCCCAAGGTGATCCAAAACATTAGGAACATCTATATGTCAAGACGATGGCTGAGAAAAAAATTCAACTAGTTGTATCCCATCTGATTCTTCACCGCACTGCTTTTTCAAATCCTTATTACTGATCCTTAGATACAATTCTGAGCGATCATATAAAAACTTTGACTGCTCTTCCTTATAACTTTCATTAGTCTCAGAAGAACAACTCCCCTTGCTGGACATATCATAGATGAGATTCTCAAAAATATTCTCAAAGGTATCATAGGTTGGATTTTCAATAAAAGTCCAATAGTCATCATCACCATCTATGTCGGATATGAGAGATGCCCCATCACTGGTATGAAGTCCATGTCTGTACTTCTCATTTTTCTCAAAACCATCTTCTTCAAAAAGTTGGGTTTCAAAGATATCACAGAGGACCCAACTTTCCAAATATTTGTCATTCGTTGGAGTGCATGGAGGAATCTCATCACATGAAACATCTAAGATTGGATTTTTAATTGAAGTCTCAAAGTTATCATCCATATCATATTTAAGGGATTACTCCTCACTTGTATCACATCTGATTCTATATCCCTCCTCATGATCATAGTCATCTTCTTCAGAAAAAAGGTCACAAGGTAGTAAACCTTCCAAACTATCATCATTATGCTCATTAGTAGGATTAGTGCTAAAGTTTTTAGTGAGATCATCCAATTGCTGACTATAATCTTCAACTTGACCCTGGGATTCTATGGTGACAGGATGAAGCTGTCCAATTGTGTTAATGTATTCAGGATCTCTTGAATATTGTTTTGTCTCTCTCCAACTTTCTTCGGAAATATCATGATGTCATCTACATAGTTTATGTACTCAAGATCTCTTGATGATGCTTTAGGACCACAACCCTATGGAAAACCATGCTCCTGAACATAGCATGCATAATAACAAGAAGATTCTTCATGAAGGTCTTTACATGCCCTACAAAATGGCTTATACTGCTCAACCATGTCAATAGACTCTAGCTAATGAGGAGGCCTTTGTTCATGGTTGGGTGCCTTTCTTTGCTAATTTACTTTTGGAGGAAATGTTCTAGGAGCAATATGAGTTTGAGTTCTTTCCATCGTTATCACCCTATTTTGAATCTCCTTCAACTGCGCTAAGTGTTTTTGTTCTGCTTCCTCCATATTTTTCTTCATCTCCATGATTTTTTTTTCATAGGCATCCTTCATAGCTGATAAAGGATCCTTGTCTTTTGGTTCACTGATTTTCAATGGAGTTGAAGACCTTGAATAACCGTGGAGGTTAGATTCACCAGATGACTACATGTTCAGATCAATCTTGATTTCCATCTCATGAGCCTGGAGCAAGTTAGCAAGCTCCTTGTCTCTGATCTGGTACTTCATTTTGCCACTAAGTGCCTCAATGCAATAGACAAGGACGGTTGGTTTAGTTGGGGCATACTCAGTAGGGATGGAATTTGATAATTCCATGAACCTAGTATTGAACTCATCCATTATTTCTGTGTCTTTATTCTTTATGTTGGTCAAGGGCGCAAGTTGATTCCGAGGTTCTTTCTTTTCATCGAGCTTGTTGGTGAAAGAAGTTTTGAAAGCTGCTAGACTATTAAAGGAATTGTCTGGTAAATTGCTATACCATTCGCCTGCCTTTCCATCCAGAGATAGAGAAAATAACTTCATATACACATCATCATGTTGGCTAACTGGATCATTGGCATAAGAGTTGATACACCTAGAAAATTTCTTGAGGTGCATGGCGGAGGTAATGGCATCAGTGCCTATATACATCACGACCTTCTCGACAGCTTTGTCTGGAAGACGGTGGGGTTGACCTGCTATCTGAGAAAAGTCAAGCCAAGTAAAATACTCGCCCATTATGTCAGAAATAGTGGTATTAGTGTTTTCAGGAAATAAAATGTGGATGTTTGAAACAGACTCAGATCCAAGTTCTGCAAGGATCCTGCGAGAAGATAGTTTGTTTAATCTCCTCCTTAATACCTTTTCGGGATTAGGGATGAAATCAACCAAACCTACAGAGTTTCTCCTAGTAGAATACCTTGAGGTGTTAACTAAAAGTGGAGTCGCTAGGTGGACTTAAGTCTAACTTTGGAGAGTGATTGGACTAGAAATCTACCAAAAAGGATAAAAAGGTAAAAAACTAAAAGAAACAAAGGTCGTCCAGGAACAAAAAGATTTGTCCCCGGCAATGACACCAAAAGATGTTGTCCGCTGGCTGCACACCAGCAGCATAAATCTTCTGAAAGATGTCTCCTCACTTGAAAAAGTGGGAGAGGCGTGACCTTGGGGGAAAGCACAGAGCTAGGTACTATCACATAGTCCTAGCTCCTCCGTTTAGGCTAAATCCTAACGAAGCTAAGGGGGGTAGTCCCTAACAAAGAGTTTTCTATGGCTAAATGTTTAAGTTAAGTTTTAAATGTTTTTAGATGTGGATGGGTGTTGTTTACAAGTTTCTGTGATTTTAGATGATTAATATGATGAATTGAGCACAAGACAAAGCAATCCACGTTGCTATCACTGGAATTAAAAGATAGACAAATATTTGAGCAATTCACGAAAATAAATAAAGCATTCACAGATATGACTTATAATCAAACATTCAATGGACAAATGGCCCAGATTTTAAATAATTCTAAAATATGGAACAAATGCTTATGGAGTAAAATTTTCGGAGATGCTTCGTGTTTAAAAAGATGTGAATCCCAAAAGATGCCAGTGAATGTTAGGTTTTGCAAGTGCTCTTGGTAATTTTTAAGAGTTTTTAACAGTGTTCTTGCTTTAGGGTGTCAACAAAAAGGTTTGTCAAAGCCGGGAGACTCTTCTAAGTTTCCTCCGTTGAAGACATGTCAGGCCTGCCCAGTATCCCAGGCTGATATTGTCAAGTGACCAGCTAGCTGAGAATCTATGACAGCGGGAGGTTCCGGTGCCTCTACTAGGAAATAATTTGAAAGAATCCCTACAATGCCATTGCATTGGTTACGAGGTGTTTAAGTGTTATTAGGTTACTCTTGCATGGTTTAAAGATCCAGTACCATTTCTGTGTACTCCGATCTAAGATTGGTCAGAGCATACTCCAATAAGGAGGGAGGGGGGTTAATTAATTAAAGGGGCATGAGTTGCAAATTTTATTAAGTTAATTAATTAAAGCTCTCTGACAGAGAGCACTCTTAATCTCATCTTATGACAGTGGTTCAAGAGACTTAGCTAATCTAGATGATACTAATGTAGGGGTTGTGCAGACCAAAGATGCTCTCCGATAGAGAGTGCTCTTGACTTGTGTTTCTGCAAGTTCAAGAGTCTTACTTATAGATTATTTGATTAAACAAACACAACAATTAATATGAAAGGTGGTTGATTAAAACTCGTCGACAAAGAGCACTCTTGATCCACCTTATGGTGAGATTCAAGAGATTTTGGTTCTTTTTATGATTTAACAATTTGTAACAAGACACCAACAAGCACTGATGAATCTAGCAATTAGTGGAAATGAAGCTAAGGAACAACTAGAAATTAGTAACAATGAAACTAAGTTTAATCAGAGAGCTAAACTAATTGCTTAAGGAAAACTGAACTAAGTAAATCATGAAAATGAACACAAGACACACTTCCCCAAAATAGGGGAAGTAGAAAAGAAAGGAGACTTGCTCCAACTCAGCCTTTTTTTATTAATCTTTCACAATGATGATGTGTTCATTTCTTCTTGGAAGAATGGGGAAAGAAGGGGATGAAAGAAGAGGGATAGCAGTCTTTTTGTTCTTTTTGCACTCCTTGTTCATTTGTGGCCTTTGGGATCTCCTTCACCTGTCTGCAATCTAAGAGCTCTAAATACACACTTGTTATGATATTATTTGATCAAAAATAACTTGAAATTTAATCTACAAACTAGCAAAAAACATTTACCCAAACTCGCCAAGAAGAAGGAAGAAAAGAGGCAAAAAAAGGCAAGGCAAGAGGGGTGAAAGAGGGGTGGAAAGAGGGCAAAAGGCAAGTCAAACAAGGCTGGAAACTAAGTGAAAAATAGGTCTGCAAATCAGAGAAAGACGGATGCAAATGAGGGTAAAAAAGGCTGAAAGTACATCCCAAAAGATGGCCTGAAAAGAAGATGGAAAGGGGATACAAAAAGTGGAAAAAGGAGGAAAAAGAGGGCTGTCCAAAAGGGTAAAAAGTGGGGAAAAGTGGACAGCGAACTAAGGGAAGGAAAGACTGCAAATAAAAGGCCTGAAAGGCTGAAAATGAAGCATAAGGCAGCCAGCCAGGGCAAAGTCTAAGTGAATGAATGTTCACTTTAGCCCAAACGTACCCTAATCCCAAGAAAATTAATATTTTTTAATTTGAATGATGAATAAAAGCAAGGAGAGAATGGTCAAACCTGTGGATCTTTTTAAAGCACTTGGATCTCGTGAAGAATGCAATTACCGGAAAAGCGTACTTGACTCGAAGAGAAGAAGATGCAGTTGATCTTGAACTTCTGCTTGGTTGGATGAAAGGATCTACAAAATAACACTCATAGACTTGCCATACGAAGGATTAGATCATGTATTGTTCACAAATTGAAATAAAGAAGAGCATGAACTACAACTGAATAAAACAATGCTCTTTTTTAAATTCTAGAAGTAAATCAATAAACAGCTAACTTGCAAACTGCAAATACCTGTTCTTATGTGCTTACAGAATCCTTCTAAAGCATAAAATCATAATCTCAAGTAGACAAGAAAGAACATCATTAAAACAACATCACCTCATCCATCAAGTACAATCATCCAAAGAATCACAGCACATGAGCCTCCAAATCCTTAATTTTATTCCAATGGTTGCATAGAAGCAACAAGCAATTAAAAAAGTTTCACCATATTTTCTCTACACAAAAATCAATCCGAATAGAGCTAAAGGAGCCTCTATTTGTATAATGAGGGAGTGCTAAAACCCTAAAACCAATCCTCAAACCTTGACCAGCTTGGCTGCAAAACACAGGTCCAAACCTAAATCGGAGAACCAGGAGTGAAGGGAGGCATCCACCCAGGCAAGGCGCCCCCACTACAACCCTAAACACTGAAATCCATCCACAGATGAGCCCACACATGTGGAAGGCGCCCTTAGGAGAGAGAGGGGTGTGAGCTGTTGAAGGAGGCACCCTGCTGCATAGGAAAGCTACCTGCTAGGTCTGTAAACCTACTTTGTTAGGTCTGGAAGAGCCACTGCTAGGTTTTGGAATCCTACTGATGGTGTAAGCTTCAGTTTTCACCTCGATCAAATCACCAAACCAATGATTGCTCTCCATCTCATTCTTTAGCTGGAGATGACATGTCTGCTAACTGATAATAAATTAATTGCTATCTTAATGATGAATGAAGCTGAGTTATGATAACTCCAATCATCATAAGTGATCCATGAGATGTCATTTAGCCTTTTATTTTACTGAATTTGGATTAATTTGGAGAGTTTTAATTTTCTCCAAAACTCAAAACTGACTTTTTTGAGAAAAAAGGCATTAGGTGTCTGATTGTTTATCTTAAAGTTGGTTATAACTGGCTGGATGATCAAGAATGATTTTTGGCTTAAGGTTAGAGCCTTCAATAACTAAATTCAGAGTCTAGATGACTGACTTGCCACGAATGGGTTTTTTCCATTTAATTTATGGAAAAATTAACCCAAAAAACTTAGGAAAAGTAATTAAAAATTATAAAATTATAAAATAATTTTTTCCCCGTTCGAAAAAGATTTTTTCAAAATTTTTTTATGTGTCCAGATGACTTAGGACATGACCATGATCTACCTAAATAATGTCTAGTAGGTTTATAACACTCAGTTGGGCTCTAATAACCCCCCAAGGCCCAGAATTCAACATTGGGCTTTCCAGCTTTGGAGGAAGTGGGAGAAAACCTCATCAATTATACTCGGCTGAAGGCAAAGCATAATTGTCAAGGGAAAAAAACTCCCTAGAATACCTTATTTGAGATTCTACGTCTCAGAAGACCGAACCAATCAAAAAATACTCTACTAGCACATTTATTACAAACCCCGTGGGGCCATGGTCAAAATTATTCAAATAAAAAAATGGCTAGCCAATGTTGGCTAGACAAGCAGACGGATCAACTGATACACTAGAATTAGAGTTTGAACAAGTCTGCCAACCTGTGGCTCCTTTGGTAATCCAACTAAGTGCAAAATTAGTGGATAACATCTAGCTCCAACTATGGGACGTGTGCTCGATCTTATCTCTTATGCAAGGAGAGCATACGAGAACCCCCGAATCTCTGGTTTTCATATCCTGTAAAAACATCTCAAGTTGACAAGAAAACCTTAGTAGCACAAGTTTTATGAAAACAAGCCAATGATCCAAAAGTTACTTTATTCAAAGAAATGACAAAACTTAACTGAAAATTTTATTTATTTCTAAGTGCAAAAAGAAAATGCTAAAGTAAATGCTCACATTAAGGAGCCTATTTTCCGACTCTAAGCATGATACAAAAAAGGTTAGGTGTAATCATAAATCCAGTGTAGCCACCTAAGCATTTTATTAATATAGAAAGGTTTTGCCTTGTCTTTGGTTACCAGCCAAAGTAAGGACACAATTTCTAGAAAATGCAAACCTGCGTGATGATCCAAAATGGGCAGGCTGGATGGGGAATCATAGGCATGAATAATGTCATCAAACTTCTTTCCACACTGGTAGATGCTCATGCAGGATTCTTCTATCCATGACTAGATAGTGCTGATATACAAATCGGGATAATGTGGCAGGTCGACTACTCCATCATGCTGATCATCAAGGCTTATCAAATAATAATTCGTTGTATAAGCCCCAAGGTGCTCCAAAACATAAGGAACATCTATATGTGAAGACGATGGCTAAGAAAAAACTTCAACTAGTTGTATCCCATCTGATTCTTCACCGCACTGCTTTTTCAAATCCTTACTACCGATCCTTAGATACAATTCTGAGTGATCATATAAAAACTCTGACTGCTCTTCCTTATAACTTTCATAAATCTCAGAAGAACAACTCCCCTTGCTGGACATATCATAGATGCGATTCTCAAAAATATTCTCAAAGGTATCATAGGTTGGATTTTCAATAAAAGTCCAATAGTCATCATCACCATCTATGTCAGATATGAGAGATGCCTCATCACTAGTATCAAGTCCATGTCTGTACTTCTCATTTTTCTCAAAACCATCTTCTTCAAAAAGTTGGGTTTCAAATATATCACAGAAGACCCAACTTTCCAAATATTTGTCATCCGATGGAGTGCATGGAGGAATCTCATCACATGAAACATATAAGATTGGATTTTTAATTGAAGTCTCAAAGTTATCATCCATCGCAGATGTAAGGGATTCTTCCCCACTTGTATCACATCTGATTCTATATCCCTCCTCATGATCATAGTCATCTTCTTCAGAAAAAAAGGTCACAAGGTAGTAAACCTTCCAAACTATCATCATTATGCTCATTAGTAGGATTAGTGCTAAAGTTTTTAGTGAGATCATCCAATTTCCAACTATAATCTTCAACTTAACCCCGGGTTTCTATGGTGATAGGATGGAGCTGTCCAACTCTGTTAATGTATTTAGGCAGTCTTGAATATTGTTTTGTCTCTCTCCAACTTTCTTCCGAAATATCATGCATGTCATCTACAAAGTTTATGTACTCAGACTCTCTTGATGATGCTTTAGGACCACAACCCTCCAGAAAACCATGCTTCTGAACATAGCATGCATAGTAACAAGAAGATTCTTCATGAAGGTATTTACATGCCTTGCAAAATGGCTTATACAACTCAACCATGTCAGTAGACTCTAGATGATGAGGAGGCCTTTGTTCATGGTTGGGTGCCTTTCTTTTCCAATTTACTTTTGGAGGAAATGTTCTAGGAGCAGGCTGAGTTTGAGTTCTTTCCATCGTTATCACCATATTTTGAATCTCCTTTAACTATGCTAAGTGTTTTCGTTCTACTTCCTCCATATTTTTATTCATCTCCATCATTTGTTTTTCATAGGCATCCTTCATAGCTGATAAAGGATCCTTGTCTTTTGGTTCACTGATTTTCAAAAAAGTTGAAGACCTTGAATAACCGTGGAGGTTAGATTCACCAGATGACTGCATGTTCAGATCAATCCTGATTTCCATCTCCTGAGCCTGGAGCAAGTTAGCAGGCTCCTTGTGTCTGATCTGGTACTGCATTTTGCAACTAAGTGCCTCAATGTAATAGACCAGGATGGTTGGTTTAGTTGGGGCATACTCCGTAGGGATGGAATTTGATAATTCTGTGAATCTAGTATTGAACTCATCCATTGTTTCTGTGTCTTTATTATTTATGTTGGTCAAGGAGGCAACTTGATGTCGAGGTTCTTTCTTTTCACTGAAATTGTTGGTGAAAGAAGTTTTGAAAGCTGCTAGACTGTTAAAGGAATTGTCTGGTAAATTTCTATACCAGTCGCCCTCCTTTCCATCCAGAGATAGAGCAAATAAATTCATATACACATCATCATGTTGGTTGTCTGTATCATTGACATAAGCGTTGATACACCTAGAAAAGTTCTTGAGGTGCATGGCGGAGGTAATGGCATCAGTGCCTATATACATCAGGACCTTCTTGACAGCTTTGTCTCGAAGATGGTGGGGTTGACCTGCTATCTGAGAAAAGTCAAGTTGAGTAAAATACTTGCCCATTATGCCAGAAATAGTGGTATTAGTGTTTTCAGGAAATAAAATGTGGATGTTTGAAACAGACTCAGATCCAAGTTCTGCAAGGATCCTGTGAGAAGATAGTTTGTTTAGTCTCCTCCTTAAGACCTTTTCAGGGCCAGGGATGAAATCAACCAAACCTATAGAGTTTCTTCTAGTATAATACCTTGAGGTGTTAACTGAAAGTGGAGTCGCTAGGTGGACTTAAGTCTAACTTCAGAGAGTGATTAGACTAGAAATCTACCAAAAAGGATAAAAAGGTAAAAAACTAAAACAAACAAAGGTTGTCCAAGACCAAAAAGATTTGTCCCCAGCATTAGTGCCAAAAGATGTTATCCGCCGATTGCACACCAGCTGCAGAAATATTCCGAAAGTTGTCTCCTCACCTGAAAAAGTGGGAGAGGTGTGACCTTGGGGGCAAGCACAGAGCTAGGTACTGTCAACTACTCCTAGCTCCTTCGTTTAGGCTAACTCCTAACAAAGCCAAGGTGGGTAGTCGCTAACAAAGAGTTTTATATGGCTTAATGTTTAAGTTAAGTTTTAAATGTTTTCATATGCAGATGGGTGTTGGTTAGGATTTTTTGTGATTTTAGATGATTAATATGATGAATGGAGCACAAGACAAAGCAATCCATGTTGCTATCACTGGAATTAAAAGGTAGACAAATATTTGAGCAATTCACAAAAATAAATAAAGCATTTACAGATATGACTTATAATCAAACATTCAATGGACAAATGGCCTAGATTATCAATAATGCTAAAAGATGGAACCAGTGCCTATGGAGTAAATTTTTTGGAGATGCTTCGTGTTTAAAAATATGTGAATCCCAAAAGATTCCAGTGAATGTTAGGTTTTGCAACTGCTCTTGGTAATTTTTACGAGTTTTTAACAGTGGTCTTGCTTTAGGGTGTCAACAAAAAGGTTTATCAAAGCTGGGAGACTCTTCTAAGTTGCCTCCATTGAAGACATGTCAGGCCCACCCAGTAGCCCAGGCTGATATTGTCAAGTGACCAGCTAGCCGAGAATCTATGACAATGGTAGGTTCCAACGCCTCTACTAGGAAGTACTTTGGAAGAATCCCTACAACATCGACACGTTGGTTATGGGGTTTAAAGATCCAGTGTCGTTTCTAGGTACTCCGATCTAAGATCGGTAAGAGCATACTTCGGCAAGGAGGGAGGGGGGTTAATTAATTAAAGGGGTGTGAGTTGCAAATTTTATTAAGTTAATTAATTAAAACTCTCCGACAGAGAGCTCTCTTGACCTCGTCTTATGATAGTGGTTCAAGAGACTTATCTAATCTAGATGATACTAATGCAGGGGTTGTGCAAATCCAAGATGCTCTCCGATAGAGAGTGCTCTTGAGTTGTGTTTCTACAAGTTCAAGAGTCTTACTTATGGATGATTTGATTAAACAAACAAAATGATTAATATGAAAGGTGGTTGATTAAAACTCTCCGACAAAGAGCACTCTTCATCCACCTTATGGTGAGATTCAAGATATTTTGGTTCTTTTTATGATTTAACAATTTGTAACAAGACACCAACAAGCAACGATGAATCTAGAAATTAGTGGAAATGAAGATAAGGAACAACTAGCAATTAGTAAGAATGAAACTAAGTTTAATTAGAGAGCTAAACTAATTTCCTAAGGAAAACTGAACTAAGTAAATCATGAAAATGAACACAAGACACACTTCTCCAAAATAGGGGAAGTAGAAAAGAAAGGAGACTTGTTCCCACTCAGCCTTTTTTTATTAATCTTTCACAATGATGATGTGTTCTTTGCTTCTTGGAAGAGCATGGAAAGAAGGGGATGAAAGAAAAGGGATAACAGTCTTTTTGTTCTTTTTGCACTCCTTGTTTGTTTGTGGCCTTTGGGCTCTCCTTCACCTGTCTGCAATCTAAGAGCTCTAAACACACACTTGTTATGATATTAGTTGATAAAAAATAACTTGAAATTTAATCTATAAACTAGCTCAAAACATTTACCCAAACTCAGCAAGAAGAAGGAAGAAAGGAGGCAAAAAAAAGGCAAGGCAAGAGGGGTGAAAGAGGGGTGGAAAGAGGGAAAAAGGAAAGTCAAAGAAGGCTGGAAACTAAGTGAGAAATAGGGCTGCAAATGAGGGTAAAAAAGGATGAAAGTAGAGCCTGAAAGATGGCCTGAAAAGAGGATGGAAAGGGGCCGCAAAAAGTGGAAAAGGGAGGCAAAAGAGGGCTGTCCAAAAGGGTAAAAAGTGGGGAAAAGTGGATAGAGAACTAAGGGAAGGAAATCCTGCAAATAAAAGGCCTGAAAGGCTGAAAATAAATCATAAGGAAGCCAACCGGGGCAAAGGCTAAGTGAATGAATGTTCACTTTAGCCCAAACGTGCCCTAATCCCAAGAAAATAAAGATTTTTTAATTTGAATGATGAATAAAAGCAAGGACATAATGGTCAAACCTGTGGATCTTTTTAAAGCACTTTGATCTTGTGAAGCATGCAATTACTAAAAAAGCGTACTTGACTCCAAGAGAAGAAGATACATCTAAGCTCGAACTTCTTCTTGGTTGGATGGAAGAATCTGCAAAATTACACTCATAGACTTGCCATACGAAAGATTAGATCATGTATTGTTCACAAATTGAAATAACGAAGAGCATGAACTACAACTAAATAAAACAATGCTATTTTTTAAATTCTAGAAGTAAATCAATAAACAGCTAACTTGCAAACCGCAAATACCTGTTCTTATGTGCTTACAAAATCCTTTTAAAGCATAACATCATAATTTCAAATAGACAAGAAAGGAAAGCATTAAAACAACATCACCTCATCCATCAAGTGCAATCATCCAAATAATCACACCACATGAGCCTCCAAAGACTTAATTTTATTCCAATGGTTGCATAGAAGCAACAAGCAATTACAAAAGTTTCAGCAGATTTTCTCTACACAAAAATCCATTCGAATAGAGCTAAAGGAGCATCTATTTGTACAATGAGAGAGTGCTAAAACCCTAAAACCAATCCTTAAATCCTAACCAGCCTGGCCAGCAAATAGAGGTCCAAACCTAAATTGGAGAATCGGGAGTGAGGGGAGGCCTCCACCCAAGAAAGGCACCCCTACTCCAACCCTAAACACTGAAATACATCCATAGATGAGCCCACACATGTCGAAGGTTCCCTTAGGAGAGAGAGGAGCATGAGCTATTGGAGGAGGCACCCTACTGCATAGGAAAGTTACCTGCTAGGTCTAGAAACCTACTTTGTTAGGTCTGGAGGAGCCACTGCTAGGTTTGGCAAGCCTATTGATGGTGTAAGCTTCAGTCTTCACCTCAATAAAATCACCGGACCAATGAGTGGTCTCCATCTCATTCTTTAGCTGGAGATGACATGTCTACTAACTAATAATAAATTGATTGCTCTCTTAATGATGACTGAAGCTGAGTTATGATAACTCCAATCATCATAAGTGCTCCATGAGATGTCATTTAGCCTTTTATTTTACTGAATTTGGATTAATTTGGATATTTTTAATTTTCTCCAAAATAATCATTTTTTAATAAAAATTCATTTTTTTACTCTAAACTGACTTTTTTGAGAAAAAAGGCAGTATGCGTCCGATTGTTTATTTGAAAGTTGGTTTTGACTAGTTGGCTGATCAAGAATGATTTTTGGCTTAAGGTTAGAGCCTTCAATCACTGAATTCGGAGTCTGGATGACTGACTTACCACGAATGGGTTTTTTCCATTTAATTTATGGAAAAATTAACCCAAAAAACTTAGGAAAAGTAATTAAAAATTAAAAAATTAAAAAATAATTTTTTCCCTGTTCGAAAGAGATTTTTTTGAAATTTTTTTATGTGTCCAGATGACTTAGGACATGACCATGATCTACCTAAATAATGTCTAGTAGGTTTATAACACTCAGTTGGGATCTAATAACCCCCCAAGGCCCAGAATTCAACATCGGGCATTCCAGCTTTGGAGGAAGCGGGAGAAAACCTCATCAATTATACTCAGCTGAAGGCAAAGCATAATTGTCATGGGAAAAAAACTCCTTGGAATACCTTATTTGAGATTCTACGTCTCAAGAGACCAAACCACTCAAAAAATACCCTACTATCACATTTATTACAAACCCCACGGGGCCATGGTCAAAATTATTCAAATAAAAAACTGGCTAGCCAATGTTGGCTAGACAAGCAGATGGATCAACTGATACACTGGAATTAGACTTTGAACAAGTATGTCAACCGGAGGCTCCTCAAGTAATCCAACTAAGTGCAAAATTAGTGGATAAGAGGCCTCCAGGATCACATGTTCCTGTATCAGGCCGGTCATCTTTATGTATACCAAGAGAAAGCTTTAGCTGAACAGGGACTTTTTCATTCTGCTTATAAGGCCCAACCAATTTCGATGTATCTTTTATTTCACCGCCGCTACCCTGACTTGATAATATTTTTGACATCTTAAGGTTTTCCTCAACCTCAAAACAATCAGTAAACATATGATGCAGAGGGGTTGATCTTCTTTCCAAAAGAAGCAAGGATAGCTCAGGAGGAAAGGTGCCTACATAATAGATTTTAGCAACGTTCTCAAGAGGTTGGACCTCCTTAGACATGTTATAATAAAAGTGAATCTTCTGTTAAAACTAGATAGTGCCTCACCCTCATGTCTCTTCAGGGAATAAAATTCTGAAAGTGTTTGATCCAGTGGCCTTCTCCTACCCCAAAACTTTAAGAAGGTGCAAGAAAACTCTTCCCAAGCACTGATGGACTTAGGATGCAAGTGCTTGAACCATTCTTTAGCATCTCCTTGTAAGGACTGACCGAAAGCCCTCATGTAGACATCATCATGTTCTATCTCAAAAAGGTCATAGAAATGTTCAAAGGCTTGTTAATGTTTCTTAGCAGTGAAGTATTTGGATTCTCCATCGAATTTGAGGAGGTACTTGTGATGTTTTGTGGGAAAATCATGGAGGATGGGAGGCAGTTGTAGTAGCTTGTACTAGCTTGGAGAAAGGGGAGAGACTAGGTTAGGAACAATAGCTACGCTATCATTTGAGGTTTCATGAATTTCACAGGGGTGACTTTTGATGTAGTGGGCCTCTAGAGAAAAATCTAGGTCAAAACTAGATGTACAAGATGCCACAACACTTTTGGTTCGTAAAGAAGGATAAATAGGAATATATTCATTGCTCTGTTTCGAATGAATTGAACCATAGAAGGCTATTTTGATAAATCTAGGGAAGGATAAGAACAAACTTACAAGATAGAACAATGCTTCTTGGAATAAACATAGACTCGAGCATCTTAACCTTTCACCATGCATTTTTGGGCCTTACAAGGGGTTCATTTTTCCGAATGGAGCCTGCCTGTTCTTTTTTTATCATTTGATTTCTAGGTCATACCACGAGCGGAGTCGTTTAAGTCTGAACCCTTCAAGAGTGGAGTTTCCAGGTGAAAAGTGCTCAACCTTCTTGATGTCTGATTATTGTTCACCATCAACAACGAGATCTAGAACCATGTCATTTTTCCTAAGGAGGATCTTCAATTTCATCCCTGGCAATGGCACCAATTTGTTAGCACTGGGATTGAGCCCCAAGGTTGAAGGGAATCCCACTACTGGGTAACATTAGAACTGCTTTAGATTGCACCTCTGGCCTTGCGCACTTATAGAGGGATCTCTCACTTGTCTTCAGACTTTACTCCACGTAAGATATTCGCTCAAGGATGGTCAGGAGGCTGGACTCCTGAAATGGGACAAAGTAGAGTGACGTGAGATGCAGGTGGGATTATCAAGGCAAGGGACCATTGGCAATGGAGTCTAAAACTTGAGTAGGGAACATTTGCATGAGGAAAAGAATGGAGTGGGGTTGCAAATGGAGGCAAGATAGTCGTCGATCTCACAATCAGGAGATATTTAGTGGATTTTTAGAAGATAATAGAGAACAACCCATCACGTGGAGCACTAGCAAGATGAATTCCACATAAATTTAGAAGAAAAATTAATAAATGTCTGAAACAATAGGTGGAGCATAGCAGCTATGAATTCCAAACTGTTATACACTAAGTTACAGACATGAAAGAAATCAACAAACTGGAATGGAAACAAGATATACATTTAACGTAAAGAAAATACATATTGAAAGAAGCAACGACACATGAATATCTGCCTTAAGAAACAACTATTCCTCTACAATTTTATTCATAACATAGGCACCAGATATTATTTTACAACAAAGAACCTCAGCCCTTGAAGGTTTCCTGACCCTCCAGCTAACTCTTTTTTCCCGTATCAGGATTGTATTTATAGTACTTCAGTGCTGAGTTTATTCTCCGAAACAAACCTAAAAACTGTTTGGAGTCACAATCATGCATTAACAGTATAGAGAGTGGAAATATTGCCATGTTTTACAAATATAAACAAACATTATGGAGCTATAGCGCATTCGGCTTGAGTGACAGCTTGATGTGCTTTCCCGTTATTATGGATAATGAGTATGATGCCTCCTTCTCTATCCAAAGTGTGTGTTTTCACCATGTTTCAAATGAAACTTTTCGCATGGGCACACATTGGTAGGGTAGTTTGCATCTTTCCCCCTCTCAACCTCATCCACCACCTCATTCTTCTCTAGGTAACACTGTTAGCCATGCGGTCTTGAAGAAGGGTCGCATTTCTCTTAGCTAAGGCAAGCTCGTGAGGTGGCTTTCCATTCTTGTGCTTCTCATCTCCAGTAGGGTGGGCTCTCCCACATGCAATAAGGTGTAGCATATCTACACCAGGCCCATCATCCTTGGAAACTGGACTTCACAAACTGGTCTGTGTGGAATTTAGACCCTTGATGCTCCCCTCTGAACAAATGCTTATACAGGGAGTAGTCAAGGACTGTCTCCTTCCACAAAGGATTTGGTGGCAACGATGGTATTATGGGTTTCTGAAACAACACTTATGGGGAGTAAGTGTCCAGGCCCCGCGTCGTTGGAGGTGCAGGTATCATGTCTGGGCCCCGATGTCTGGTGTCATTCTTGGCATGCAATACCAAGGTGATGGGTGAGTGTGGAAGTTTTCTCAACAACCATCAACACACATAGATGGATTAGCTTCTTGAACCATATCACCATCGCCAACTCTTTGAGTTTCATTGGATTCTCGACGAAGTGAAAACTCGGGCTCTGGAACTACATTAGCTAATCCCCAGCATTTTGAAGGAAAATATATAAGTTTTCGAGACTGACCTTTTCAATGACTAGTCAACATTCCCACACATTCTGTCATTGAGTGTTTTTGGTATCAACATGTGGGAGGGCGTGAGCAGAGTGATCCTTTACCTGCTGGGGATCTAGTCACGTCGTTTCATTGGCCATGGCACCTTACCGTCTACTGTGGGAAGTATTTTTTGGACTCCAGCTCGTACAACTGATCCATGCTGCAAATTTCATTGAGTGGATGCACCTACGTTTCCTCACTCTTGTGATGTAGTAAATGGAATTGTCTCCCTCTTCATGCTGGCTTTGCCCCATGTGAGTAGCGGATTCGCCGGTTACTTTCCTTACTTCCGTAGGCCAACTCACACAAGAATCCACTTATATTTACGTAACATGACTCTGCCACAGGGATGATTTCGACTGTGTGCATGCTACAAATGGCATCAGGGAATTGGCCAATCTGCAAGGAGGTAGATTACATGCGTGAACGTCTCCTCTGCTGTCATCTCCTCATTGGATGTGAAACCTGTACCCTGGAAGTCTTCTCAGCCCTCCGATTTGAGGAGTATTTTACCCTTGTTGTCCATGTTCCATAATTTATGCCACCAACTTTCTTCTCTAGATACAATGAGTAGTTTTAAACCAAGGCTTGCTCTCAATCGTCGATCATGATCGATCCCTCCATGCAGTCGTTGATCCAAGTGGGCCCTACTACTTTTCGTAATGTGAAATCCTGGTCTTCAAACTTGCTAGTTTGCATTGCGAAATTAACCATGACCGTAGATCTCTTCCATTCTTTGTCTTGACCGTTGATATTCAGGGCCGGTATCACCTTTTGCGATTTGAAATCCTTACTTCGTCCTTGCCAATTCGGGATGTGAAATCACTTAGGACCATGGATCTCCTTCTGATCTCATCTCCATGGCAGATGCTTCTGACCTTTAACCCATTTTGCAATCTGGAGAAGTGGCTTTGGTCGAGCATGTTCGCTGTGCAAAATTGTTTCGGGCCGTTGATTGGGATTTGCTTTGATCTCAGCTTTTCATTTGTTTTCCTATTTTAACGGACTCCACAAAATCCAAACTTTTATTGTCCTCCCGCATCTTGGGCCGAAACCACAATTTGTTGTTGCTCCTGTTCCTTGTGATCTTGGATCGTCGAGTTATGATGCCTGTCTCTACCATCCATGCTGTCATGATAACCTGAAGAGTGTTCATGTAATGTTTCAAAGGAATGGAACCCTCCTCGAACTCCTGTCAGGCCCATAATTAGACTGTTGAAAATGGAGTGTTAACACTCACTTTATGCCTAACAATTATGTTATGTGTTTTGACCTCCTGTATTGATTTGTAATTAAATTTCAATTGTTCCTTCACATGTGAATTTTTGAATGCATTAATAGATTAAGTTTCATTGCTCATAATAATAAAATTTGTTCTCTTAAACATATTGTTATTAAAGGAATCTATAGAATATAATTTAGATCATCTCTATAAGTTTTCTGCTTATTCATAAATCATGTCTACCTTCTTGTAGTAGGATTTATTTCATTATAGATCATCATGTTTACTATAGCCTGTAATTGGACGGTTCTTAGTGTACATATTTTCATAGAGATTAAGTTATATCTGATTCCCTTTACTTTATTCACGTCATTTCAAATCCATTTTGACACTTCTCCTGCTCCTGGCCCAGTTACAGTAAACCCTTATCCCAAAAATAATCAAGGAGAATGGAATTAGTGACCATCTATTAGTTGCATGTATAGTTAGTTGTTGTAAATTATTATTTGTGTAACCAGTTCTTAAAAGTTGTATATCATTAAAATAGACCTTCTTATAAAGAATAATTAATTGTCATCACAACGGTCCACATCTTTGTCTTTTAATAGTTGTTCATAGAGTAGAGTAGTATAACTTGACACCACTCTACCCTAGTCCTCTGTTTCTATTATCTTAAGAAGTTGATATCTTAGGAGTTCAACTCAGACTTTCATTTTGAAATACCTTCAAATATTTTGTTTACTAAAGTATTACTATGATACCATAGGAAAACCTCTCCCTTTGTATATATTTTGTAACAACTATAAGCCTACCAACCCTGGTCGATAATTAATATTAGGTAAATTATTCAAGACAATATTTTTCCCAACATTTTGGAACCAATGCTGGGGAGTTGTTCCATAAGGTAGAATAGATGTAGGCTGGTGGCAGGGGAGTGGTAAGATAAGAGGTAAGAACATGCACATCTATTATAATAGGTGCTTCCAAATCCAGTAGTAGTAGTAGTAGTATAGGATAGGTTCGTTAAGATAGTAAAATTTTGTTAAAATTTTTATTAAGTTTTTGCAGGAAATATTTTGACCCCAACCATCAACTTAGTGAAACGTCATCAAAAAAAGAAGAAAACACCTATAGGAAGTAGTTATTCTAGAAACATAAAGATATTCTTATGGGGGAAATAATATAAAGAGAAGGGATCCTAGTAGGAGGTCCTGAGGGCCTCATTCCTGACAAAATTCAAAAGAAGTAACCATTGGGATCCTTTAAATCTTCCACTAAGTCACAAAGTTAGATAATACAACTTTTATTAAATAAGGAAGTTGAACTTCACTAATTTTGTCAATCTCACCTAGGTGGAATCTCTCTTTGGCAATAGTAACCCCACAAATTCAGACATCCACAATAGCATATCCTACTCCTATAAGAACCAATAAAAGAATGGGTGATTGGAGGAATATTTCTCCTAGAAAAGAATGTTGGGTCACCCCATTCCCACCTTGAAAGAAACCTTCTAGTTACACTCACTTTATAAACCAAACTTACATGAAGAACCAGGAAGAAGAACGAGAAACAAAGAGTAATTTCTGTCCAAAATGTAAAACTAAACACCCGGAGACAACAATGCCCATTAAGCAAAACCCCTCCATGTTATATCTTCATAGGCCATCATGTTTTGCCCCAGGAGATCAAGATTAATCCTATCAAGATAGAGGTAATCATTGGAATTCTCTTTCCAAAGACTCTTCCTCCTCCTGATTCTTAAAAATAGTGTGGGTTATCATCATATGTAAATATGTGAGTATGTGTATATTTCTTTCTAGGGGAATCTTTTTGTATGTTTTCAAGAATAAAATAAATCATCCAATGAATGGTTTTGAAATTTGGTCACAAATGGGTCTTTCTATTTCTTTGAACAACTCATGGGATATTACCTGAAAAGGAAACTACTCTAAAAACACTAAAATCATATCTTAACTTCGAAGTTTTAGAGTTCTTGTATATCATTTTCAAACCATTTATTTTATGATTTTGTTATTCTTTATATATATATATGGTGTTTTGATTCAGATATGTACATTCCCGATTACTTGAACAAGTGCTCAAAAGACTCACTTTAATTATCATGTTTTTCAGAATTTTTACACCTATAGATTACTAGCTCATCTACACTTGTTATTAAAAATTGACTCTTAAATATTTTTGAGAACACTCCAGGATAAGTGGATTTTTTGCTTGTGGGGAACATTACATTTTATAAAGAAGATAGGATGAAAGGCCCAAGAACACCCTTAAGTTATTCTCTTTTGACATGATCTATAGTTAAGGTCATTTTATGAATTTTTATTATTATAAAGCATGGGTTTAGCAGGGCTTAGCATGCTCTAGTACCAATCGACTTCCATATAATCGGAATATTTATACAATGCAAACCCATCAGGGTACTAAATAGGCTTGCTGGTAGCGGTTCAATGCTAAGTAACAACCTAAAAATAAGGAAGTTTGATAAATGCAAGTAAACCCGTCGTGGTATTGAACAGGCTCGCTGGCAATGGGGCTATGCTTGCATGGTACTAAGATAAGCCTGCTGAGGTACTAAAAAGGCCTACTGGTAGCGAGAAAATATCGGGTAAAAGAGATCTGGTTAATGCACCAATAGGCACATGGTTTAAAAGAAAAATATGTTTAGGCCTATTGTTTATGATGTCATTAAAGAATAACTGCAAGTTGACCTTGGATCTGACAATTTGAATTCAATCAATATCTAGGATACATTTATCCTAGAAATGGGATGCATAGTTATAAACTCCTACAAATTCGAAGGTGATCTCAATACTTTTTGAGATGTCAAGGTATCCTTACAATGAGGCAAGGATGACTAGTTTTCCCTTTGGTTCTTTCACTTATATATTCATCACATAGTAAATGATAAATTTATATATCTATATTTGAGCACTATTATTTTTGGATAAATGAATATATCTGAATCCTTTCCATTTATTAGTTAATATTTCTCTCTTTTACAAACTTACAACAACATGATTGAACTTTCCTGAATTTATTTTCAAAGTTACCTAGTTTTCTTGTATGGCTTGGGGACAGGCCATATCTTTGGTTTGGGGGAGGATTGGCCTAACTCTCTATCTTTACTTTTACTTATAAGAGACTTATTGCCAAATGATAAAGTGTCTGCAGGATAATGAAAATAGAGAAATTGGTTTTAAAACCTTGGATGAATAAGGAAGAATGCCAAAGAATTATTTCATATGACTTCTTTGTGACCTGGAAGCTTAGGAAAAGCCACAATTAGCAGTAGTCTGATTCAGCAAGCTCATTTTTTACAAAAATCTGTATGAAGGATCATATGAAGGGTTGAATGTCGGTATGAATAAAAAGTCAAATGATGAGCTGAATAAAATTATGATATTTTCGTATCTATGGTTAAGTATTAGCTTAATTTTGTTTGGGTAAAAAGCTAATTCATATCATTAGGATCACATCCATAGGATATTATGACTAATTCTGATTTATGATAGTATGAATTAGATCTAATATGATTTTAGTTCACCTCCATATGGATATGATATGACCTTAGGGTACTTTCTAGTTATCATGACTCTGCCATCACCATTATCCTCTTTTTTTGTTCGCATGCATAAGCTATCAGATAAGTCGACCTTCTTGTTGAACTAAGGTTATGGTTACAAATCTGGTTATACATCTGTATTAAGTTACATGTTCAACCTGCCCGAAGCTTGCTTTGGACATGGTTGAAGTAACTAAACTTTAGAAACCCATTCAATTACGCAATTTTGATGGAACACATTTCGAAAATTGCCATAAGGGCATGATCGTCTAAGTATGTCGAGCTGTTTGCATGATCATTTGGTAGGTTGAATGTGACACATTTTAAACCAACATTGTGTGAACCTTCACCCATTCCATCACTTTCACTAACCGTTATCACTATAGATCATTTTGGCCACCTTTCTCTATAAACCCTGTATTCTCCCCTCTGCTTAAACCATGCTGAACCGATTTGAGCCAGAAACTTACCAAGATTTGTTCCAAATGACAGAGTTCAGAGAATGCTAAGAAGTATTTTTCTATGCCAACTGGAACCCATTCATCCTTCTACTACAAGGATACGATGAGGAAATCTCATTCCTTTTTGCAATGGGGTTCGATGGGAGAATGGCATGGGTAGGACATCTTTCCTTCCAAGTTATAGAGGAATTGATCGTGCACACCAGTAAGCTTCCGCAAGAAGGTGAGCGATGGAAGAAACATTGGTTTGTTCCAAGGGCATCACATAACTTTTCCCTCAAGCCTGAATTCTAGCATGTGACAGGTGCAAAAGGTTATCACCATAGATGGATAAAGCCTGAATATATAAATTCGTTGACACTCATTATTCATTTGATTACCTGTGAAGGTAAGTTTAGTGTTTTCAAATCCTGTCATCTCCATTTATTGGCCCATTTTGTCAATAATAGAAGTCTTTATTTTCCTTTCTTTTTTCCTTTGGAGTCTAGAAAAAATGTCGAACCTAGTTCAAAAAAATACCCTTCACCCCAAAAGAAGCTTATACCACCATAGCTTGATCAAACTCTTAATCTTGGACCAAATCAAGGAGAGAAACCAATATTCAGAGACCTTTGTATTCAAGGTGCTTAATCCCCACCTTAATATCTGCAAACGATCTCACCATTTTCACCGTGGAACTAGTCAAACCTCACCTATAGAAGAAGAAATCGCAACATAGTCGACCTTAACGAACATATCTCAGAACCTAACTCATCTACACAAAATACCCCTGCTAGTCCTGTGTCTGCCGAATTTGTACCTTTCTCACGACCTTGCACCAAGAGACAAATGGAGAAAAATATTCAGTATATGCTCCGACCCAATACCCAGACCATAGTTCCTTTTGATGTGCAGACCATTCATTCAGATGATGCAGCCGAATTAGAGAAAACCAACCCAAATTCATCCCTGTTAGCATTAGTGAGTATTTCTGCCGAATTACTAAAGGACGCTGATCAAATGAACATTCCTACATCTGTCCAGGATATCAGCCTTGAATAACATCTTCCTACTGTTGATTTGGATCTTTCATCAAGGAAAATGAGTCCTCCACAATATTCCAACCAGTCCCCAGAGCCATCTATGCCACTGCAACCAACATTAGATCAGTTAAATTCTGAGTTAACTCAATCAATGAAGGAGAATGAAGGGTATGTTAAGTTGATTTCAGAGCTTCAGGAGAAGAACAAAGAGTTGTGTTTACAGATTAAAACTATGGAATACCTCCACAAGACCATTAGTTTATCACAGAGGGATCGAAAAGAAAGATGTTCCCTTATAAAAACACAGGCTAGGAAATTGAAGTTCAAATAGTTCACTTCATCAAAGTCAGAGGCAGTTGCTGACGCAGCTGATCTACCTCCTTCCTAATGCTATCTTTTATTTTTGACCAGTGGGACCTGGCATTCTTCTGGTTTGGGGGAATGTTGGTCCTTATATTATCACCATTTTTGGTTAAATATTTTACATATTAATACATGTTTTGTTACCTTTTGGTGTCTTTTGTACCATACAATTCGCCATTAAGCAGCAGGCATGACCATATTTTAATTTATGCAAGTTATGTTTTATTTTGCATAATTTTACGATTTTCTTATTTAAATTTCATAATATGTAGTGATATTCTAATATATGAAACATTCGTTGGAGAATATTTCTCTTCAGCAAACCAGCGAGTAGCATGGAATTTATCCTGGATGTGCGCAGAGTGTATCCAATGCATCGTCCAACTCACTATTCGAACCACTAAATCAACTTTGCATTGCTGATAGTGGATTCATGCGAGTTAAAGGCATGTAATGGTCGTAAAATGTTGTGACCACGCACCCGCATCTTAGTATAAGCCTCCTTCTAGAAGAGCATTCATATGATGTCTCTGTGTGACACCTTGACGTTGACTCCAATTAAGACTAAGTTCATATGCCACATCGCACACCAGAGAGGAACAATATTTGCGAAGAAGAAGGAAACGTCATCTGTTGGTTATCAATGTAATTACTTGTCTTAATGGCTACCTTATTGTAAGAGCAGTCGACCACTGAAAGGGTCGACTTGCTTTCCTTCTGTAAAAATGCTATATATACAGATGATCTCATGCAACAAATAGTTAATCGTTGAATGTTAATAGTTGATAGACCGTGGTTAGTAGCTGATAGAATCAATGGAGTTAGTAAGGATAACAAGATAGTTAGCCATCTTACCATTTGATCACAAAACTCTGTAATGCTACCTTTTGGTTTAATCAAATTTATATTACACTATGCATTATCATGTCCCATTAGCAAAGCATTACTTTGTTTGTTGGGAGGGTCCCCTGACAACTAGAGTTTTACATTTTTGTGTATGCTTCGTTACTTCCTTTTCTCTCTAACTAGTATAGTGTTATTTATAAGTTTTAATTCAATTTCATTTCTGTAATTGTTTATGTTCATTATTTTATGTAGTATATATTTCATTGTTATTATGCTGATTATGTAGTTTTCCTTTACAATTTAGAAACCGGTTGCACCTAGAACAGTTCCTAAATTCCCTTTCAAAATCTTTACAGTTCAGTGCTTAATTCTTATACTAGATTCCTGTAGTTAAATCATAGTAAATCTAGCTTTATTTAGTTCTTTTTTTTGTTTGAATATATTTGAGTTCGCTTAATAATGTAATTTCCTTTTTCAATTATGAGTTAATTTAGATTATGTTTCCATAAAATTCAATCAATAAGTAGATTTACTCTTCCACATTTTATTAGCATATGCATGAGTCAGCTGCTCTCAAAATGTTATTTAAATTTACTGTATTCTCGAAATTTTAGTATTTTCTTCAGACAGACTATCATTTAGACAGCCTGTTCTGCCTTTCATATGGACCTTCATTTCAACCTACTGCCCAGTCTTTCATTCAACCCTATGTGTATTTGATATGTTCTAAGATTATCTCCTTAGTTTTCTAATTCTGTTTTGATAGTGGTAGTTAGATAGTGACTATATTTTCTCTTAAGACCCTTAGATGAGATTGTTAGACTACTTGTTAAATCTCATTCTTCTTTCTCCTTTCTTCTCACCTTATGCCTAAACATTATGTAATGTGTTTTGACCTCTTGTATTGATCTGTAATTAAATTTGAATTGTTCCTTCACATGTGAAGTTTTGAATGCATTAATAGATTAAGTGTCATTGCTCATAATAATACAATTTGTTCTCTTACTTAGATGGTTATTAAAGGAATCTATAGAATAGAATTTAGATCATCCCTATAAGTTTTCTGGTTATTCATAAATCATGTCTACTTTCTTCTAGTAGGATTTATTTGTTTATAGATAATCATGTTTACTATACCGTATAATTGGACTATTCTTAGTCTACATATTTTCGTAGATATTAAGTTATATCTGGATCCCTTTAGTTTCTTCACCTCATTTGAAAGCCATTTTGACACTTCTCCTGCTCTTGTCCCAATTACAGTAAACACTTATTCCCAAAATAATCAAGGAGAATGTAATTAGTGGCCATCTATTAGTTGCATGTATAGTTAGTTGTTGTAAATTCTTCTTTGTGCAACAAGTTCTTAAAAGTTGTTTATCAGTAAAATAGACCTACTTATAAAGAATAATTCATTGTCATCACACTGTCCATATCTTTGTATTTCAATAGTTGTTCATAGAGTAGAGTATTATAACTTGATACCACTCTGCTCTAGTCCCTTGTTTCTGTTATCTTAAGAATTTGATTTATTAGGATTTCAGCTGAGCCTTTCATTTTGAAAGACCTTCCAATATTTTTTTTACTAAAGTATTACCATGATACCATAATAAAACCTCTACCTTCACATATATTTTGTAACAACTCTAGGCCTACGAACCCCAGTCGATAATTAATATTAGGTAAATTATTCAAAACAATATTTTGCCCAACATTTTGGTGCCATTGCCGGGGAGTTGTTCTGTAAGGTAGAATAGAGGTAGGCTAGTGGCGGGGGAGTAGTAAGACAAGAGGTAAGAACCTGCACATCTGTTGTAATAGGTACCCCCAAATCCAGTAGTAGTAGTAGTAGTAGTAGTAGTAGTAGTAGTATAGGATAGATTCATTAAAAGTTGTTCATAGAGTAGAGTATTATAAGTTGATACCACTCTTCCCTTGTCCTCTATTTCTGTTATCTTAAGAAGTTGATTTCTTAGGAGTTCAACTCAACCTTTCATTTTGAAAGACCTTCCAATATTTTTTTTTCTAAAGTATTACCACGATACCATAGGAAACCCTCTACCTTCGCATATATTTTGTAACAACTCTAAGCCTACCAACCCCGGTCGATAATTAATATTAGGTAAATTATTCAAGACATTATTTTTCCCAACAATTGTCCTACAGAATGTGAAGAATATGATGTTGGTTTTGAAGAACCATGTCAACTTCCTGAGTTGGTGAACTGTTTAGGATGTATGGAAGGCGTACTGGAGGTACGTGACCATAAACTGATTCATATGGAGTCATTTTAGATGCAGTATGGTAGGAAGTATTGGACCACCATTCAGTAAGAGGGAGCCACTTTTCCCACTGATTTTTTTCTTTAGAGGTGAAAAAATGAAGATAAGTTTCAAAATATTTTTTGATGACTTCAATCTAACCATCTGTTGGTGGGTGATAAATTGAACTCATATTCAGTTTTGTGTGAGTGAGGAAAAAATGACTTGTGAAAGTTTCATTGTGGTCTAAGACAATGGAAGAAGGGATTCCATGAAGAGGGAATATATGGTCCATGAAACTTGGTGCAATTGAGGAGGTGGTATATGGATGGCTGAGAGAAAAAAAATGACTATATTTGGATAGCCAATCAACCACATCCAATATTTCACTCTTCTCTCCAGATTTAGGTAGGTCTTGAATGAAATCCATCGAAATATATGTCCAAATCCTTGTAGGGATGGGAAAATATTCAAGCAATCCAGGAAGGAGTGTAGTTTCACCCTTGTGGAGCTGACAAGGAGCACATTTGAAAACCATTAGTTGAATTTCTCATTTCATTCTGTTCCAAAAGAAATTATTTCGTTCCCACTCATAAAGTTTGAGGAATTCAAAGTGCCATGTTGATGGACAAGCATGGAGTTGATAGAAGACCACATGTTTAAGATCTATGCTCTAGGGAAGCACCATACGACCCTTTTTTTTCATAGAATAACCATCCCAAGAGTAATGTGGCACAACATAAGGTGTACCACAAGGATTGTTGGCTATTAATCTGTCAAAGTAATCTAGGGACTAAAACACTGTCTCATAAGAGATTTCAAACAATTAAGCATGAAAATGGCATAATGGTGCTACAATAGAATGTTGCAGCTATGTATAATCAATAAAATAATGAGAGTACAATACAATGGTCATGTAAAATGCATGAATACCAAGACAATTGAAATTCCCAAGGAGTCCATTTGAATTGAATGAATGGGTGTAACTTAACTGAATGTCATCCAAAACTAGCACACATAGTTAACCATCGCGCTAATAAATAACTGACTCTCACACTAAGTCCTAACTAAATCATAGTGCAATAGATGACTGAGTTTAACTAAAAATGACTCATCACATATAACGAAATGTCCAACTAAAGGAGGTAGTGCATCCATAACTCCAATTAGCTCTGATGGAGATAACCGAAGTGACACATGTCATCAGAAGTTGTTGTAGGCGCTAGTGTTAGCTCCAGTTCATAAATAATGGCAAAAAATAATCAAATAATGAATGGATGAACCTTCACAACTCATATTAACTGATTGATAGGTGAAACAACAATCATTTAGCAATTAGGTGCATTTATGACACTCATATCACCTCATAATTGCTCCTTCTTTGAAGGACGAAGCTCAGTTAGCCTCCCTGCATGAAGGAGAAGGATTAATTGGTCTCCTTTCCTGAAGGAGGGAATGGGTTTTCTCATCCTGATGTTAGAGGGTGCTCATTTGATGTCAAGTAGTTCAATTAAACTTAGGATAGTGGGTAAATAGGCCAAAATTAACCAAATAGATGTGCATGTTGGGTAAATGACTCAAACACCCCCCTTAAGCTATTCTTAGGAGGAGTAAAAAAAATGCATGAAATGATAGGTCCTTGGAAACAAAGGCCATAGGTAACCCTGTACAATAATGTAACTCAAACAATGCTCAAAAATAAATCTAAGTGAGGAAAGAGAGAAAACCTTGTGGGAAAAACCGCCCCTCAAGCTGAACACTGGAAACTAATTTGATCACCCTAATGAACTCACCCCCAACAATGAACTGAGGTAATTGAACTTCTTCTCTGAAAATATCTTGGTGAATATGTCTGCAATCTTCTCATTAGTAGGGAAGTATTGAAGAATAATGGTCTTGTCATGCACCAATTCCCTGATATATTGCACGTGTATCTCTACATGCTTGGTCCTCTTCCTGGTAACTGGATCTGTGGAGATAGTAATAGCACTTTGATTGTAACAAAAGAGGATAGTGGACAAAGTACTACAAAAATCAAACTCTAAAAAAATGCCTTGCAACCAAATAGCATGGATGCAAGCATTCACTGCTCCTCTGTACTTGGCCTCTACTAAAGACAATGCAATGGAGGCCTACTTCTTGCTATACCAAAAAATAGAGCCACCACCAAAAATGAATACATATCTAGAAGTATACTTCTAATCAATAGAATATCCCTCCCAATCTGAATCTTTGTAACCAACCAACTCTAGCTCAGAGTCTGCAACATAGTGAATGTCGTAGGTCCTGGTTCCCTGAATATACTAGAGGATCCTCTTGGCTTCCTTCCAATGAATATCATGAGGTTGTTTCATGTCTCTTTATACAAAATTAATGGCATAACATATATCATATCGATAACGTGTCATTAAAGCAAGCTACCAATCAGTTGGCGGTAGATTTTGCAATCCATGGGTGGAGTGCTTTTTCCTTCTTCAAGGTTGATCCATGAAAGGAAAGGGAATGGACCAGCCTTGCATTAATCCATGTTAAAATTAACTAACAGGTCTGATATGTATTGAGATTGAGTGACCATTATCCCATCATAATTTTGTGCAATTTCAAGTACCAGAAATTGCTTCAAGATCCCTAAATCGCTCATCTCAAATGCATCATGGAGGGCAGTTTTTATGACTGAAACAGAAGCAACAATGCTGCCAATAATCAAGATATCATAAACATATAAAACAATTATAATAAAATTACCATCATACTTCTATAGATACACATTCGGATCTGATTTACACCTTTGGAAGTTTTGCAAGAGAAGGAAGGCACCCGTCTTTGTATACCACTCTCTTGGGGCCTATTTTGACCTATATAATGACTTATTTAATTTGAAAACCAAATATGAATATTAAATGTATCCCTTGATTTGCTTCATGTATATCTCCTCATTAATATCTCCATGTATAAAGGTAGAATTAACATCCATGTGATGCACTTCCCAATTCTTGGATGTCGCAATTGACAAAACTAGGTGGATGGAGTCCATTTTTGCAACTAGTGCAAAGGTCTCATGATAGTCCACACATTAGACCTAGGAGAACCTTTTTTCTACCAGAAATTCGTTATATTTTCAGGTTCTTCCATCAGCATCAATTTTTGTCCAAAACGCCCACTTGCATTGAACTAATTTCCTCGTCGGAGGAAAAGAAACTAGCTCCCAAGTAGCATTATTTTGAAAAGAATTCATCTCTTCGTCCATGGCAACTTGGCATCTCATATATTTCTGAGCATGGTAGTAAGACTTAGGATCTGAAATTATCATTAAATAACAAGTTTTGGATATAAAATATTCATGAAAAGATAGCACAATACCTACTCTTTGGAATTCGGACCGAGTTCTTCATGGATCATCGGGATTTCCAATGTTGTCACTGGTCGAAGAAAGTTTTTGTCTGGCCCAAGTTGGAAGATGTGTTTGCACTTCAAGTTCTGAACTTGAACTTGATGCTTTCTGGTAACTGATATCAGATATCAGAGGTTCCAAATTAGGGTCATCACCCCCAATTTCATCATCCAAATATTCACTAGAATAGGAAAGAAATTCAACAATTTTCTCCTTCACTAGTTCTACCTCTTGAAGAGGCTCATCAAACCAGACACTTCTTTCAATGATGATTTGTTTTGTTCTGATATCCAGCAGCTTCCAACCTTTAGATTCATCAAGATATCCATAAAAAAAAATTCAACACTTTGTGGTTACAAAGCTTTTTTCGTATCATGCGGAATTCGATCCCATGCAGTGAACTCAAACACTTTGAGATTCGACACATTCAGATTGTGTCCAAAGTAGGATTCAAAAGGGGTCTTCCATTTCACAAATGAGTGAGGAAATATGTTATGAATGTATACAGTAGCATTCATGGCCTCAGCCCAAAAATTTTCCGCCAACTTCTTGGCTTCCAGCATGCAAGTAGTCATCTCCTTGAGAGACCAATTCTTTATTTCTGCTACACCATTCTCCTGGGGAATGTAGGGGACTGAATGTTGGATCTGAATACCACTTTCAGAACATATATGCAGAAACTCATTACTTATATATTCCACACCATTATCAGATTTCAAAGTTTTGATCTTTTTCCTAGATGCATTCTCAATCAATGCTTTTAATTCAATGAATCTAAGACTTCTGAATTTTTGTTGATGAAGAAGGCCCATGTATATCTAGAAAAATAATCTATAAAAGTGAGAACATACCGAGATCCATTCAAAGATGTGATGGGCATTGGTCTGACGATATCAGAATGAATCAGCCTCAAAATTTCTAATGCTAGGATTTCCTTCCCCTGATCAAACTTATGCTAAGGATTCTTGCCCAAAATACAGCCTTTGTGAATTCCAGTGGTATATTTGATGACCAAGAGGCCTTCAACCATGGAATTTTTCTGTAATTGCTACAAGTAATTGAATTTTATATGGCGAAAACTCTCATGATAGTGTTATATTTGTATCATTCAATCTAGTATGATCTTAGGATCTTATATGAGAGAATAACAAGCACAACAATAAACACAAGGGACAACAGACACAAAGAATTTTCCTCGGGGAAACCTTAAAGGAGAAAAACCCACAACTTCCTCATAGATAGAATGAGCACCAATGGAAGCAGGAAAACCTGAAAACATAAAGATGATATCCAACAACTTGTTAGAATAATCAAACCCATAGTATTACCCACTTAGACATTAATTCATTTATTTTTGTCTTATTTTCCTAGTTCATGAGTCCCACCATGTTCAAGTTGCTAATTGCCTATCCATAGAGGTCAAACTTGCCATATTTGACTCATGTAGCGCTTGGGAAAGCCTTAGGAATCAAATCTGATTTATTCCTGGCCTCCTAGGCGCCCTTCTGCTTTTTCTGCTTTGTTGACTGCTTTTTCAGTTTTTAAAGCACATAAGGAAAGCAATACTAGGTGAGGTGAACCTGTTTTATTCCCGTTTCATCCTCCACTCTTTCCTCCATGAAAAAGCATGTATGAGCTGCCATTTCACCACTCATTAGATTTCCCATGTGCCCTTGCCAATTCATGAGCCTCATGATAGATTTGGGATCAGCTTTTTACACCTATGGGGGATTTGCCTATTTTGGGTAAGCCTGCTTTATGCTAGATTTGGATGCTTCCTCATGCATTCAATTTCTTCATGTATTCTATTTATTTAGTAGCCTATGATATTACAGGGTTGGCTATTGTACACTGATTTAATATAATTTTGTGTTACAGCTCCATTTTCAGTCTCCATTGTTGACAATTTTGCATGATCAATTGTAATTTGTTGTGACTGAAAATAATCTATTGCTGGTCAGAATTTCTACATGGTATCAGAGCCATTGTAGGTTGTTACTCTCCTTCAAAAATTGTTTTGTAGGTTCTACATCAAGACTGGGAGCCTTCTACTGAAAGCCGGGATAGATTTTCTAAAGCTATGGATTCACAGAAAACTATCCTCACTCCCTTCAACTATTTTGAATGGAAAGCAGAGATGGAGATCTTGTTGAGAGCGAAATTCCTCTACAGGGTGACTATGGCTACAGAAGCAGAGCCCAATGCTACTCCAGAGAAGATCAAATGGCACAATCGGAGAGATGAGGCCTATGGCCTCCTATGTCTCAGTATTTCACGAGACCTCCTTTTCCATATCGATGGATTAAATTCACCGGATCAAGTATGGGAGAAACTTTCTGAACTCTTCAGAAGGACAAATGAGATGAGGGGACACCAGATCGAAAATGAGCTGATTTCCCTGAGTCCCAGTAATTTTGAATCACTGCAGCTATACTTCTCCAAGTTCAAAGCACTAGTTTTGTAGCTGAAACAGTGTGGTATTGAAAAGAAATATGATCAGCTCGTATTGGCCATCCTCTCGAAGCTAGGACCTAACTACTCAGTCTTTTTTTCGACCTTCTATGCCACAAAACTTACAGCTCGAACCTGGAAGATGCCCAGCCTTGCAGATTTCATGGAATCTCTCACACAAGAACAAGACAAGCTGGTGATGATGGGCACCATCAAACCATCCAAATATCAAGATTTGATTGCTGGAGATTTGAAGGTGGATTCAAAAAGCAAGAAGAAAGCTAAAAATCCACCTGAGAAAGGAAGAGACAAGAAGCAGTCTCTAGAGGATCAACAAGGTCCCAAGAAAAATACCCAGAAGAAGAAAAACAAAGGTGAAATGAACAAGTGCTCATACTGTTCGAAGGGCAATCACACTGAAAGCTCTTGTATGAAAAAGCAGATTGTTATGCTAACCAATCTCCTGGAGAATAATGGCATCTCCCTTCCAGAAAGCTCAAAGAAGAGAGAAGGAGGATCAAGTTCCGATGACAGAGAGAGAGTTCATGCTCTAGTTGCTGGCACATCAAGCTCACCCAGTTTTATCATATATTCTGGAGCTTCAAGACACATGGTTTCAACTAAGGAGGCCTTCTCCTCACTGGATATGTCGAAAGGACCATCTATTGTACTGGGAGATGACTCTCTCATTGAAAGTAAAGGAAAAGGAAGGATAGAACTTGATCATGGTAACTTCAACAATGTGCTGTATGTCCCTGGTCTCGCCTCCAACCTTCTATCAGTGTACCAGATGACCCACACTGGGTCTCCTAAGAAAGTCATATTCTCACCAGATGAATTTGAGATCACAGAAATATCAAGTGGAAGAATTATTGCAAAAGGAGTAGCGAATCATGCTCAAAAGGTATACATGTTTTCACACTTCCCGCCTTACTCAAACCCCTCTGCTCTTCTTATCCATGCTAATGAAGTTAGCAAGCTATGGCATGAAAGATTTGGCCATTTAAATTACAAGTATTTGTCTGATCTTAGTGAGAAAGATATGGTCATAGGGTTTCCCAAGATAAAAATTTCCAAAGGAGTATGCCAAGGCTGTATCCTAGGAAAACACCTAGAGCACAAATTTGAGAAATCCAGTCATGAGAGAACCTCTGCACCCCTCAAGCTGATTAACAGTGATATTTCTAGCCCATTCCCTCATATGTCCATGAGTCAGGCCAAATATGCATTGACCTTTATTGATGATTTTTCCAGGTATTGTTGGGTTCACTTCATGAAACACAAGTCAGAAGTTTTTGGCCTATTCAAAGTCTTCAAGGCTTTGGTTGAAAACCAGTGTGGAAGAAAGCTCAAGGTACTCAGGTCTGACAATGGTGGTGAGTATGTCAATACTGATTTTATTAACTATTGTGCAGATGTAGGTATTCAGATGCAGCATTCTATCCCCTACACACCACAGCAAAATGGTGTTGCAGAGAGGAAGAAGAGATCACTGAAGGAGATGGCAACATGCATGATGGAGGCCAAAACTTTGCCACCAAAGTACTGGGCCGAAGCTATCAACTGTGCATCCTATATTCAGAATAGGCTGCCTCACAAATAGTTGGATGGCATGACTCCCTTCGAAGCATGGAGTGGGCACAAGCCAGATGTGACCCATTTCAGGATTTTTGGCTCAAAGGCATGGGCTAGAATCCCGACAGAGAAGAGGAAGGATTTGCAGCCCCAAAGCCAAGAGTGTCTTTTTGTGGGATACTCTAAAGATTCAAAAGGTTACAAGTTGATAAAATTGAGCACAAAAAAATCCTTCATTGAAAGGTGTGTTCATTTTGAAGAAGAACCCCTTGCAGAAGTGGAAATTGGTGAAGCCTCTTCACCACCTGAACCTCAAGAAGTAAGTAAAGAGTTTGTTGAACATGCTGATTCTGATTTTTCTGATGGATATGAGTTTATTGCAGACCTAAACAGCCCCACAACACCTAAATGGGCAGCCAAGACACTACATGCAGCAGGACAGTTAGCTGGTGATCCCAATGACCCAAGGAGGACTAGATCTCAATTTGAGAGTGGTCTGTGCATGAAGGATCCTGAGTTTGCTGAAAAATGATATTTGATGGTGGAGTCTGATCCTCAAACATATGAAGAAGCATCAGGAGATCCAATATGGCAAGCTTCCATGAATGAGGAGTTCAACTCGCTACAGAAGAGCAACACATGGGAGCTAGTGGATCTTCCTCCAGGGAGAAAACTAGTACAGTGTAAGTGGGTCTATAAGACCAAATTTGCTGCTGATGGTTCACCATTGAAGTAAAAGGCTATATTGGTAGCTAAATTCTACTCATAGGTTCATGGCATTGATTACAATGAAACTTTTGCCCCATTGGCAAAGATGGATTCAATCAGGCTAGCTCTAGCCATTGCAGCATCAAGGAAATGGAAGGTACATCATATGGATGTAAAATGTGCCTTTCTGAATGGTGATCTCATTGAA
>LPNX010008227.1:164511-219447 GCA_001517045.1 Pseudotsuga menziesii | reverse complement strand
AGGAAGGATAGAACTTGATCATGGTAACTTCAACAATGTGCTGTATGTCCCTGGTCTCGCCTCCAACCTTCTATCAGTGTACCAGATGACCCACACTGGATCTCCTAATAAAGTCATATTCTCACCAGATGAAGTTGAGATCACAGAAATCTCAAGTGGAAGAATTATTGCAAAAGGAGTAGCGAATCATGCTCAAAAGGTATACATGTTTTCACACTTCCTTCCTTACTCAAACGCCTCTGCTCTTCTTATCCATGCTAATGAAGCTAGCAAGCTATGGCATGAAATATTTGGCCATTTAAATTACAAGTATTTTTCTGATCTTAGTGAGAAAGATATGGTCATAGGGTTTCCCAAGATAAAATTTTCCAAAGGAGTATGCCAAGGCTGTATCCTAGGAAAACACCTAGAGCACAAATTTGAGAAATCCAGTCATGAGAGAACCTCTGCACCCCTCAAGCTGATTCACAGTGATGTTGCTGGCTCATTCCCTCATATGTCCATGAGTCAGGCCAAATATGCATTGAACTTTATTGATTATTTTTCCAGGTATTGTTGGGTTCACTTCATGAAACACAAATCAGAAGTTTTTGGCCTATTCAAAGTCTTCAAGGCTTTGGTTGAAAACCAGTGTGGAAGAAAAATCAAGGTCCTCAGATCTGACAATGGTGGTGAGTATGTCAAAACTGAGTTTATTAACTATTGTGCAGATGCAGGTATTCAGATGCATCATTCTATCCCCTACACACCACAGCAAAATGGTGTTGCAGAGAGGAAGAACAGATCACTGAAGGAGATGGTAACATGCATGATGGAGGCCAAAACTTTGCCACCAAAGTACTGGGCCGAGGCTATCAACTGTGCAGCCTATATTCATAATAGGGTGCCTCACAAATAGTTGGATGGCATGACTCCCTTCTAAGCATGGAGTGGGCACAAGCCAGATGTGACCCATTTCAGGATTTTTGGCTCAAAGGCATGGGCTAGAATCCCGACAGAGAAGAGGAAGGCTTTGCAGCCCAAAGCCAAGAGTGTCTTTTTGTGGGATACTCTGAAGTTTTAAAAGGGTACAATTTGATAAAATTGAGCACAAACAAATCCTTCATTGAAAGGTGTGTTCAGTTTGAAGAAGAACCCCCTGCAGAAGTGGAGATTGGTGAAGACTCTTCACCACCTGAACCTCAAGAAGTAAGTAAAGAGTTTGTTAAACATGCTGATTATGATTTGTCTGATGGAGATGAGTTTATTGCAGACCCAAATATCCCCACAAGGCCTAAATGGGCAGCCAATACACTACATGCAGCAGGTGAGCTAGCTGGGGATCCCAATGACCCAAGGAGGACTAGATCTCAATTTGAGAGTGGTCTGTGCATGAAGGATCCTGAGTTTGCTGAAAAATGCTATTTGATGGTGGAGTCTGATACTCAAACATATGAATAAGCAGCAAGAGATCCAATATGGCAAGCTGCCATGAATGAGGAGTTCAACTCGCTACAGAAGAGCAACACATGGGAGCTAGTGGATCTTCCTCCAGGGAGAAAACTAGTACAGTGTAAGTGGGTCTATAAGACCAAATTTGCTGTTGATGGTTCACCACTGAAGTACAAGGCTATATTGGTAGCTAAAGGCTACTCACAGGTTCATGGCATTGATTACAATGAAACTTTTTCTCAAGTGGCAAAGATGGATTCAATCAGGCTAGCTCTAGCCATTGCAGCATCAAGGCAATGGGAGGTACATCATATGGATGTAAAATGTGCCTTTATGAATGGTGATCTCACTGAGGAGATATATATTCAGCAACCCCAAGGTTTTTCTACTGACCATTATCTTGTGTGCAGGTTGAGAAAGTCATTGTATGGGCTAAAGAAAGCCCCCAGGGCTTGGTATGCCAAGATAGATAGCTTCTTGCTATCTCTGAATTTTTTTCGGTGCAAATCAGATTCGAATGTCTATCTGAAGGTAATTAATGGTTCATTAATGATCATTGTGTTATATGTTGATGACCTCCTCATTAGAGGAAGCTCACTGGCTGAGATTGCTTCCCTAAAAGGAGCTATGAACCAAGCCTTCTCCATGACAGATTTGGGGCTCTTAAGTCAATTTATGGGGCTTGAGATTGCTCAAACCAAAGATGGAATCAAGGTGCACCAGTACAAATATGCCTTGGATTTGCTGATCAAATTCATAATGCAAGATTGCAAAGCAAGCAAAACTCCTTTCCTTTCAGGAGTGAAGCTGGAGGAAGATGATTCTCCACCGATGGTAAACAACACTTTGTATAGACAGTTGATTGGATGTTTATTGTATTTGACACATACTCAACCTGATATTTTTTATGCAGTCATTGTTTCTTATAGATTCATGGATCAGCCCCATGAGATCCATTGGAAAGCAGCCAAGAGGATCCTTAGCTTTGTTCAGGGAACAAGGACACATGGGATTTTCTATAAAGCCAATTCTGACCTTGAGTTAATTGGTTTTACTGACAGTGATTGGGCAGGTGATACCAAAGACAGGAAGTCCACTTCAGGTTATGTGTTCATGCTTGCAGAAGGGCCAATCAGCTGGTCAAGCAAGAAACAGAGTGCCATTGCACTCTCATCTACAGAAGCTGAGTACAGAGGAGTTGTCAATGCAGCAACTCAGTGTTTATGGTTGCAGGGTTTACTTGGAGAGTGTGGTTTTGAACCTGAGTACTCAACTACCATCTACTGTGATAACCAGAGTACCATTCAAATCTGCAAAGATCCAGTTCAGAAGCAGAGAACCAGACACATTGAGATTCACATGCACTACATCAGAGAGCTTGTGCATGATGGCACCATTCACCTACTCTTCTGTTCATCTTCAGAACAAGTAGCTGATATCTTCACCAAAGAATTTTGTGAGAAGACCTTCAGCAATCTCAAATCACTGCTGGGGATTGCTGATCATGCTGTCAAAGCATGAGTGGAGACAAGATTCTACAATTTTTTTTTACAGTCCATGTTTAAGGGAGGATTTTCCCAAGTTGGTTTTGCCTTTTTCCTTGGTTCATATGGACTTGCAGTATGTAAAGGGTGACTAATCCTTGTTTCTAGGCCCTACATTTTTGATTTATTACTCATAAAGTCAGGCTTAAGGGGGGTTGTTAGAATAATCAAACCCATAGTATTACCCACTTAGACATTAATTCATTTATTTTTGTCTTATTTTCCTAGTTCATGAGTCCCACCATGTTCATGTTGCTAATTGCGTATCCATAGAGGTCAAAATTGCCATCTTTGAATCATGTAGTGCTTGGGAAATCCTTAGGAATCAAATATTCTTTATTCCTGGCCTCCTAGGCGCCCTTCTACTTTTTCAGTTTTTAAAGCACATAAGGAAAGCAAGACTAGGTGAGGTGAACCTGTTTTATTCCCCTTTCATCCTCCACTCTTTCCTCCATGCAAAAGCATGTATGAGATGCCATTTCACCACTCATTATCTTTCCCATGCGCCCTTGCCAATTCGTGAGCCTCATGACATATTTGGGATCAGCTTTTTACACCTATGGGGGATTTGCCTATTTTGGGTAAGCCTACTTTATGCTAGATTTGGATGCTTCCTCATGCATTCGATTTCTTCATGTATTCTATTTATTCAGCAGCCTATGATATTACAGGGTTGGCTATTGTACACTGAGTTAATATAATTTTGTGTTACAGCTCCATTTTCAGTCTCCATTGTTGACAATTTTGCATGATCAATTGTAATTTGTTGTGAGTGAAATTAATCTATTGCTGGTCAGAATTTCTACAATTTCCTACAAGTCAAATGCGTTAGTTTTATGGTTAGAAACATTTCATAAGGCATATTCATAATGGTAAATGCTTATGCATAAAGATATAATCATGCAATTATTTTACCCAATACAACATTCATCCATATCTCATGGAAACTTTCTAGATTCCTTCCATCTCTACAAGGAAAACATTGAGATTGTGCACTAATCCAATATGTCAGCAAAGAGGTTTCATTCTAGATAAGTAGCAATGGAGATTTTTATAACACCATGAGATACTTACCCATAACATGCATATTAGTAGTATATTGTCATTAATGAAAAGATTCTATCATGCATAATATATCAACTGAATATAAACAAATGCATAACAAAAACAATATCATGAAATGAAAATTGAATACTTATCTTTATTTGTTTCATGAGTAGACTCCTTCTTTCTGCTTCATCATCTTCTTCATTTATAACAACATCATTTCTTATCCAAATTCTCAAGATGTATATGAGGCTCTTCAAGAATTGAGTTCTTCATATTCGTCATCGCTTGAGTTATCTTCTTTGAATCATGATATCTTGATCTTCAGTTGCTCCCATCTTCTTTTCTCTTATTATGAGTCGAGCTTCTTCTTTGTGTGTGCTCTTCCCAAAGTCTATTGAAAGTAATCACTTCCTGCTGGCACACATTTCTTGAATGAATGAATCCTGTGATCCTAGGAGGCCATTCAAGGTTGTTATCACAAATTATACATTCTCCACTTCTTCTTCTACCGCTTCAAGTTGTTCTTTGATTTGAGAGACCCTTGTAAAGTATGACCGTATGGTCTGTGCATTCTGGATCTTCACATTCTTCAACTGTTTTCTCAAAGTTGTCTTTTGATTTATGTTCTTCCATTAAAATAGCTTGGTTAAGGAATCAAACATCTCTTTTGGTGTCTTTAGGGAAGACACTTGTGGCATAAGGTGATCCGTGATTGAATCAACAATGGTCTTCTTGTGTAAGGCTTTTAGCCTCATCTCCCTCTGGAATTGGAACCTCTCTACTTGTGTAGGTGTCCAATTCATTTTATTTAGAGAGATCATATGCTTCCATGCTTGGAAGTTGTAAACTTCACCAATATTATCATCAAGCTGATGTGATAGATCACTTTGAAATGAGAATCTCAAATGAAAATAACAAAATATTAGATCTTACCAATTTGAGGTTTTTGTCCTGGTTCCAGAGCTGGATGATCTAGGGTTTGTTAGAGAAACCCTATTTTTAAAAACTTGAAATATTTCAGATATGATTGGATAGAAATATATACATCTTCAAGGTGAGCTGTACAATGTAGTCCTTTTCTAAAAACAGTGGAGGGAAGCTCCCGGAACAGGAAGCCCTAGTTTACCAATTTCTTCTACAGAAATGCCTGATGTTGTTTCTGCGGTATCTCTGAAATTACTGCTCTTCTGTGTTTGAAATTTTGTATTGAGGTATATTAATCTATCCTTGTTCCAAAACCACATGTTTTATCAGATTTTGTTTCACCGATTGGGACATACGACCGTTTTCCCAAGGTGACCTATTTTCAGACTATTCAACATAGCGACATTGTACGGACTGTCACGTGTCACTGTTTCATCTTCAAGGTCTGAAACTTCTACCATAGAATGTATAGTCCATGTGAATTATAGAAAATATTGAGAAATTTCATTTGGACCTTGGTAGCATAAGATATAGAGATTCACCCCAGGTGTCATGTTTAGGGATGAATCCTCGAAGAGGCTAGAACCCTCACTTGGAGGAATCATATCTCTTAGAATATAGTGAATATGAGTCTGAAACTTGGAAATAGTATACATAAATAATTTATATTAGACCTATGAAATTTTCGACCCCTGAGACAACTCCAATTACAAGATATTGCGAATGTACCAAAACTTATCTTTTTTAGTATTTAGGGTTTTGTTTTTCCGGCCCCGGGTCAAACTAGGGTTTGAATTTCTCATAGTTTCACCCAAACAAAAATATCGACCCAGGTCTCTAAAATTCAATTTTGATGAGGAGAGAAATCCTATGTCACGCTCACTCAAAAATTCCTCTTCTGAAAAAAGCCCTAATTTCCTGCACCAAAAACTGAAAATGCTCATAATCGAATTCCACTTCGACAGAAAGATGCACCCCTCAATGGATAGTCATCCTACCGTACTCTTGTTGATGGATTATGGAGAGAGACCCAAAAAGTAAGAATCCCTAGATTTTGCAGTTGCATAATGTCTTCATCTCAGGTTAGCTCTAATACAATGTTAGATTTTTATCATTCAACCTATTATGATCTTAGGATCTTATCTGAGAGAATAACATGCACAACAATAAACACAAGAGAAAAGAGACAGAAATAATTTTCCTCCAGGAAACCATAAATGAGAAAATGTTGCAACTTCCTTAGAGATAGAATGAGGACGAATTGCAGCAGCAAAACCTGAAAACATAAAGATGATCTCAACCAGATTATTCTCTCTATCTCTCACTTGAGAGAGCTTCTTCTCTCTCACTCATTCGCCCCAATGAGTGAGTGTTTGCATGATAAATAGAGAGTCTCACTATCTATTTATATTCTTTCATTCACTTAATTTCCACTTCAACATGTCTGCCCCACTTAACAATTACTTACTAGGACCGACATATCTAGGAGACTCTAATAACCCTAGTGCCCCACAACTGTGGGGACTCTTCCCTATGATCAACAAGGAGGGTTAACCTTGACACAATTTTGGGGACTATTACCTCAACTTACAATGGAGGGTTAACCTCAATGACTTTACATGACTTGTTTACTTATTGAATCTCTCGATCGGAACACTGGGGTCTGAAATGACTCAAATACATTACTGACACTTCCAGGAATAAATATTAAGGTACAACACATAAGATATACAAGTGAATAAATTATGAAGTTACAAATACATCAACAACTAGAGGCTACGAACCTCATTTCCATGAGTCAGCAGAGTAGTGGGCTTTGCATCAGCCACAAAGTGGGAGAACTCATACGATTTTGCATGATGATTTGCAGAGCCTTTTTCCACAAGTTTCCCTGGTTCAAGTTTAGTATTTTATACATCATATAGGATGAAGTATACTCTCTTGGGAACTCCATTATGAGTCATTTGACAAACACTCAGGAGTTTTTATGCAAAATATGGTACATAGCAAACATTGGAAAAATAACCATGCTCAACATTAACTATACCTTGTCCTTTTGAGATGATGGTAGATTCATCTCCCATGTGGATTGGAATTCTCTTGCTGGAGTCGAGAAAAGAGAAAGATCCTTTTATGGCCATCATGTGGTTCAAAGCTCCAAAATCTATGAGTAGAGCCTTTGAATTCAAAGTGCTTTCCATGAGGGAATGACCTCTGTCATGCTGGTATTCTCAATATTGATTTTGTTTCCTTCGAAATCTTTGCGAAATATTTATGTTATTTCTCTGAAGGAGAGAAATAGATTCATCAAGCTTCTTTTTCATGTAGGCATGTTTAGGGTAGAATCCCTTCCTGTAGTATGAACACTTGACTTTTTCTTTCCCATGGTGACCTTTGTTTTTGTTCTTCTTTGAGCCAAAAGGCTCTTCTTGCTGTTGGTTTTGAACTTTAGGCTTAGGATCTTTGAATTTTCTTTTTGGGTTCTTATGTTGCTTTCCTTTCCCCTTTAGATCCTTGGGTCCCAAATCAAAGAGGTCTTGATCACGGCAGGATTTGATGATCCCCATCCTGACAAGCTTATGATGCTCACTTGTTAGGGACTCAATAAAGGAATTCAATGTAGGCATATTAGATCCAGGGGTTGTGAGCTTCCCCGCACGGAATGTAGAAACAAATACCGAATAGTCAGCTCCAACATTTGAGAGAATGGTGAGGATGAGCTGATCATCCTTCTTCTTCACCTCACACTGCTTCAGTAGAAGGACTATATTCTTGAATTTTGTGAAAAAATCATTAAGGGTCTCAAAATTGCCAGGTTGAAGAGAAATCAACTCATTTTTCAAGTTGATAAACCCTCAAGTCATCTTGTTTTCCATATAGGGAGGCAAGGTGGTCCCAAATATCTTCCAAAGTATTCAATCCCGAGAGGTGGAATAGAAGATCCTTGGAGATAAAGAGACACAAGAAACTGGAAGCTTCATATTTCTTATTAAAAAATATAGCCTTGTCTATAACATGAGTAGGCTCTTCTTTTATTTCCATAGTGACCTGGTAGAGTCCTCTGGCATGTAGCTGTATCTCCATGTCTCCTTTCCATTGGTGGAAATTGAACGGAGTCAAAATATCTACAGAAGAAGCCATATCAAACTATTATAGAAAATCCAATGAGCCTGTAAAACCTGTAAATAAAAACATTAAAGTCATCGTAAGGTCAAACAACCTGCACATTTCAGGTTTTCATCACACCCAACATAATTGAGCAAGCAATATTGATCAACAATTCCTTAACTTGGGGTATTAAGTGGTAAACCTTATTCTTCTGGTGCAGTGATGGAATTCGATCTTTTTCTCAATTTCTCATGCACGATCTGTAAAAAGCCATGTTTTTCAAGAGAATGAGCTTCATCCCACCATGAGCTCTAATACCATATTAATCTATCACAGTAATCTAGGGACTAAAACACAGTCTCATAAGAGATTTCAGACAATTAAACATGAAAATGGTTAATGGTGCTGCAATAGAATGTTGTAGCTCTGTATAATCAATAAAATAATGATAGTACAATACAATGGTCATGCAAAATGATGATAGTACAATACAATGGTCATGCAAAATGCATGAATACCAAGACAATTTGAATTCCCAAGGAGGTCATTCAAATTGAATGAATGGGTGTAGCTTAACTGAATGTCAGCCACAATTGACACACATAGTTAACCACTGAGCTAATCAATAACTGACTCTCACACCAATTCCTAACTGAATCAGAGTGCAATAGATGACCGAGTCTAACTAAAAGTGACTCATCACATGTAACTGTATGTCCAACTGAAGGAGGTAGCGCATCCATTACTCCAAGTAGCTCCGATGGAGTTAAATAAAGTGACACATATCATCATAAGTGGTTGTAGGCACCAGTGTTAGCTCAAGTTCATAAATATTGGCCAAAAATAATCAAATAATGAATGGAGGTGCCTTCATAACTCAGGTTAACTAATTTTTAGGTGAAACAACAACCAATTAGCAATTAGGGGCATTTATGACACTTAGATCACCCCAGAATTGCTCCCTGTTTGAAGGAGGAATCCTAGTTAGCCTCCTTGAATTAAGGAGAAGGATTAGTTGGCATCCTTGACTAAAGAAGGGTGTGGGTGTGCTCATGTTGATGTCATAGTGTGCTCATTTGATGCCAAGTAAGTCAATTAAACTTAGGATAGTGGGTAAATAGGAAAAAATTGACCAAATAAGTGTGCACGTTGGGTAAATGACTCCAACACTGCCAAACTATTGGATGATTTCATATAATGAAGAGGCATTGACAAATCCTTGTTGAACAGAGCCTAACCAATTTGGAATAGGCATAGAAATAGTTGAAAGAGAAAAATGGTAATCAATTGTGCGGGAAAGAGAATCCACCACAAGAGTGTCCTTACCTTTCTTGTAGTGATCTCATAGTGATAACCCATGAGTTTGCTAACCCACTTTGGTTATGTTGAGGATTACACCCATTGTTCTAGGAAATATTTTAGACTCTGGTGATCAATCCTGATCCAGAAATGATTCCCTAAGAGGTATGGTTGCCACGTCTATACTGCATGAAAAATAGCCATCATTTCCTTCTCATATGTAAACGAGGCTAAATTCTTACCATAAGGGGATTTGTTGGTGAACTCCATGGGATGTTCATCCTGAAGAAGGAAAACACCAAGTTCATTCTCGAAAGAATCACTCTCAATCGTCAAGGGCTTCGAAAAATCAAGCATCTAAAGATTGCATCTGAATGAAAAATCCAAGAGAGTAGTGGAGACAAATGAAGGTTGGAGCTGAGCGATGAAACCATGTGAATTATTCTTAAGGATCCTTTCCATGTGATGTGGACTGATGATGCTAAGACACCTGGATTGTAAGCCCTTCAATGTGTGTTTTTTCCCATTGACTAACAAATTCCTCAATATTTCAGAAAAATCCCATAAAATGGGTCCAAGTGTGAGTAACCATTGGGTGCCCAAAATCACATCACATCCTCCCAAGGGCATGGAAAACTTGTTAGAGAACAAGTTATAATCTCCAATAGAGATACACACATTGTGACACTTTCCTTTGCAGGGTAAGGTGTCCCCATTGACAATCATGACTTTAAAGCTAGAGCAAGGATGAACAAAACAATCATCCCATTTTCTGATCTGAGGGTTAATGAAGTTATGGGTGCTATTAGAATCAATGAGTATTGTGAGAGGGGTCTTCTTAAAGAAACCCTTAATCCGCATGGTTTCTGGGATGGTGACTCCAGCTAATGCATGGAGATATATCTCTAGGTGGTCTTCATGAGAAGGAGGGTCAACAAGAGGATATTGAAGGTTGACCTGATCATCTATTGGATCCTGAGGAGCTTCAAAAATTTCAAGTGCAGGAAAGGAATCCACATCCAAGAGATACACCTTTTGCTCAGCACATTGATGTTCCTAGGTGAATTTCTCATCACAATTATAAAAAATCCCTTGTTCCTTACGTTCCTACATCTCGACTTCAGACAAATTCTTGAAAGGAGTGGTTCTAGGAGTTGGAGGGATTGGAGGTCTTTGGGGAACCATACTTAGGAATGGAACAAACTTGATTTGGGGCATTTTTGAGCCCTAATATTGTCCTCCACCAACTTATCCAACCCAAGGATTTCCATCATTGTGTTGGGACATAAAATTGTAATGTTAGATGACATTGTATCCTTCATACCACTAATAAAACAACTCTTGTAGAATGCATCAGACAATCCTTCTCTGTGATTTACAAATTCTCAAATTCTGTCTGATACTCTCTCACAGTTCCAGTCTCGCGAAGTTAGGTGAGTTCTCCTGTGAAGTCGCAAAACCACTGGGGCCAAATCGTTGCAAAAGGATTTGGAAAAAATATGTCCATTGTGGCTCTTCATGATATTTGATGTACCAACAAAACCATTGAATGGATTCATGTTCCAAATGAAAGGATGCAAGTGGGAATTTATTGACATCAAAAGTGTTATGTAGATTGAAATATTGTTCTTCCTTGTAAATCCATCCAGTTGGATCATCACCATTGAAGCAAGGAAAATCAAGCTTCTGCCCACAAAAGTTGCTATAGGAAGAAGACCCAATGTCTGCAGAAGAATCAGGTTGTCATCGGTTTCTCATGGGTGAATGCAGAAGATGGAGGCCAATAACGTTTTTATCCAGATATTCAAGTTTGGTCTTGACGGTGGTAATTTCTTCTTCCATTTCTTTATTTGTGCTTGCGCGAGTGAAAACCATAAGCATTTTTTTAGGTTAGGTGGAATTATCCATGGTAGTTCTGGAAAGATGCGCTTTATCAATTGGTAATGGATATGGACCCAAAATATGTTCGACTTCCTAAAGGATCAAGGGATTCGCTTGGCCACCAATGTTGTCTAACGACTTTCGTATTGGGGCAGTGTCTCTCACTCCACGACTCAGATAAAACTGATAAGCGCTTTGCCACAAATGAAAGATATCGGTTGATGGCCTCATAGGTGGAACTAGTCAATCAGGTATGGTTCATTTCCCTGTTCTCTTTGCAATTCCTCTCAATTGACATCTATTTTGGGGTTCCTGTGGTTCTCCTTACAATGAGTTTTAGGGATATTCCCAAGTACTTCCCATAGTTAAGGGGATAGGTTTTATTCCCTAATATGAATGAATAATGCCAATGCAAATAATAATAACTACTACAATAATAACAGTGGAAAAAAAAATTTGGCAGAAATTCCACCCAATGCCCAAAAATCTCGTAAATATATCTAGGGTTTTGAGACGAAAATTTTAAAATAAGAATAATCGGATACATATTGCTCAGAATTGAAATCATAACCTGTTTATGGAACTAGAAAAACCACTTTTCATCTACCCATGCAATCAGAACAAAAATATGGGTACCTGGTCAAAAGATTTTCGCTCGACAATTTCTGCGGTTGTCACCGAAATTCTAGAAAATGACTAATTTTAAATCAAGGATATCTCCACTTTTAGAACTCCAAATGTGATGATTTTTTTTAAACTGTGTATTTTTTAAAGAGGAATTCAGATATGCAACTGTTTTATTCTGAATCTCTACAAAACATTTCAGAAATTGATCTGAAAGTTGCAGCCCAATTTTTTCCTCTTTTTTTCTCAAAAATAAGAGAAAAAAAATTCCCACTTCTGCCAAGGAAAGTTCTATGATACCAGATGTGATGAACCTCCTACAATAAAAAATGAGAATGCATGATATAACAGAAATGAGGAAGAACATAATATATTTTATTAATCGCAGGACACTTTGAGGGGGAAACCTCCTTTGAGCAAGCTCAATACAAAATAACTCTTGGGTACCTTCATTGGCCGTAACACTCACTTATATACTAAGTCTAATATAAATAACCATTACTCTCCATGAATGTGGAATAATACAACATACGAATAGGATGACTTACAAAGCATATGTGTCCAACAAAATATAGTAACAAAATTAAGAGGAGGGTTGACACGGGTTGTTAATAACTTCAAGGCTCTCAGTGAGAACCGCCATGGAAAGTTCATTAAAATGCTCAGGTCGGATAGTGGAGGTGAATATGATTCACATGATTTTTTATACTTTTGCATGCAACATGACATCCAGAGGTAGTTCACCACCTGATACACTCCACAACAAAATGGAGTTGTTGAACTAAAGAACAGGACCATCATGAACATGGCCCGTAGCATGTTGTCACACAAGAATATATCAGGTGATTTTCATGATGAAGGTGTTGCATGCTTAGTCTACTTGATCAACAGATTACCAACAGTGATTGTCTAGAACAAGATTCTTGAAGAATGATGGAGTGGCTCTAAGGATAGTGTTGCAAGTTTGAGAATTTTTGGTTCTGTTGCATTTTCTCATATACCCGACGAACTTAGAAGAAAATTGGATAAGAAGAGTGAGCACTTCATTTTCACTAGTTACACTGGACAGAAAAGAGATGGAAACTAAACATATAATGGAAAAAGAGATTATATTAAATGATGAATAACATGAGAAGTTTGGTAACAATAAGGTTCTAAAATTCTCTGAAGTTGAACCCTTGTTTCAACATAAGTCTTAGGATTTATATCATTTACAAAGTTTATTTCAAATCCTGAAAAAGTTGGATCTGATTTACTAAAAATAGATAACATAACTTTTTTTGCAAAAATTAGGTCAAAAACCCTAACTTAAGTGCTAGTATATCTAACTCTAATTATTGTTCACTAATTTAACTCTTTAATAATTACAGTGATCACTAAAGTAAAACTAGGACCTATTTTCTGACAGATAAGTCATGATTTATGAAAAGTAGACAGGGTTTGTGACCCTTTTCACCTTGCTGGCACCTTCAAAACTGGAACAGAACCAACCTACTGGTGCAATTAACTAATCTTCAACTTCATAACTCATCCTTGAGGTGTCTAGATCAATCAAAATTGGTTCTGTGTGAAATCATGTCTTCCTGCACTGTTCTATGCTTTCGGTGGTTAAGGAAACAAAATACTGGGTTTGCAACCTGCCGAAAGTTCTGCTTTCAGTGGATAATGAACAATTGCTGTGTCTTCTTAAGCCATGGAAAGCTCTATTCCTGGAATTTTTAATTAGATTTTTAATTAACCTTTTACAACTTCACTTCTGAACTTCTGGTACTTCTTCAATCTGCATGAGATTTGGAATATCAGCAACATCATGGGATACCTCTGAGTCCTCAAGGCTTATTACTTCCTCTGCTACAGTTTCCAACGCAAGGTGTGTTTTAGGGTTTGAATCCTTCTTCTACAACCTTGACAGTCTGCTCATCCTGTAGAGCCTAGAATTTTCCTTCATCAATCTTAGATTTCTTCTTTTCAGCAAGACATACATTCCTCTCATCTCGAGGAGAGAATTGTGTAATTCGGTATTTATTTTAGTTAAAGATGCATTGGTTCTTTTGATTTCTCTATCTAGAACCTCTATTTCATATATTTTCCCTAATAGGTTGTTGATTCTCTAGGACTTAGGTTTTCTTGACAAAGTCTCTACCATTGGTTCATCTTGACCTTCCCTTGGTGTAGGTGAGGGAAAATCCTCATGTTCTACTGCAACCTTCTTTATTAGGTCAACTTCCTGCACTTCTTCTTCTTCATAGTCTCAGTAAGGTAAGTTAGGTACATTTTTACCCTCTACTAGATCCTCCTCCTCCTTTCCACTGAAATCCACATTTCTCTTGGTTCTGTTGGTCTTGGGAGTTGGAGAGGGTTGATCCACTCCCACTGGTGAGATGGCCCTTCTCTTCCTCTTTCCACTACTGTGAGTGGTGGATGTCTTTGAAGGGGATTTTCCTTTGTCTTTTGACAGCAAACCTATTTCAAACTCATTCCAAAATAAGAAGTATTTCCATGCTATATTTCTTCTTTGTAGTAGTTATTGGACAATGAGATTTATTCGGCCATGGTGGGAGAGCCTGCCTATAGTTTTGGTGGGCTGGGATTAGACCTAATGGGACATCATGGTCAGACTCTTGTGTAGGTATAAAGACAAGTTCATTGGGCTCCTGCCAGTGAAATGGTACATCAGTTTAAAGTGGTATATCATCACCCTGTTATACTTTCCTTCACAGGTTACATAAACCAGGATTGCTTTCAACAATTGCTACTACTTCTCCTCAATCCAGGTTAAAGGGATGCTTTTCTTCCATACCACAATATTATATTTAGGATTCAAGTAGGACCTGAATTCCACATCCTTCGTGATGGTGGTTTTGAACCATTTCTCTCGAGTCCTCGAGAGTTCTCCTACTTCTTCTATTAGGGATTAATCAACCTATAACTCTTCTCTGCCTATCAATGCTTTATAGCCATCAAAAGAAAGAGCAAAGTCTTATGCCACTTGCTGGTTGGATCCCTAAATTTTCTCACAGAACCTGTAACAACCTATATATTTGAATAATTGGCATACTTATGGATGTGACTCAAGATACCCAATGTCACCCAATTACTGTCTGAGGGCAAGTCTTCCTCCTTTCTACATGTCTGTACTATGCTTCTAGTACCTACAAAAATCCAAATTCAAATTCTGGGAAGGAGACCCGCGTGATGGTTTCAGGGATGGCCTGGAGTAGTGAGGATGCATGCAGGGAAATTTGGAGTGGACAAATGATAGGGTGTTGTTTTTGAGGGGATGATCATTTGACAGCAATCATTTTAACTGGAACTTAACGTTTTGTGGTGGTTCGATTGTAGTTACGTGACAGGTGGAGGGTAGCTAGGGTTTTGGTCTCTATAAGTCACTTCGGTTTAATAACAACCTCTTATTTACCAACTCATGATTTTATGTAGTCCCCAGTATTTTCGACGGTTAAGTGCTTGATCATGATGCTCCTCATGCTAATGGTTTTTTATTTCGATGGATGTGCTAACCGTTTTCCTCTTTTGCCTCTTTCGACGGTTTAAGGAAATACTAGGCCTAATTTGTAAGCTATCAAAAGCTGGGATTTTCGGTGGCTAATGAACCATTGGTACGTTCGCCTAAGCCACTGAAAGCTTCCTTTTTCCAAATTTTATCAAAAAACGGAGTCAACAAACTTTCGGTGGTTAACGTAATCTTGAGTCCAAATTTTAGCTACCAAAAGCGGGGCTTTTTCGGTGGCTAATGAACTAATCAAAAGTTCTCCTAAGACATAGAAAGCTAAACTTTTTATCTTTGTGAAAAAAAAGAATACAAGGCACTCTAATATTGTTAATCACATATAAATATTCCATAATGTGGCTTGAAATATTCATCACTATGCTAAAATAAATTTTCTGAGTTTGACCTATTGAAAACTACTTTATTTAGGAGATAACATTTGGCTCCTACTCAGGGATGGGAGCCTCCTTGTGAGGTCCCAACAACCCCAGACCAAATTCCTTTGCTGAAAAATAAGAATTAAACCTGTCTTCTACTGTTCCATTGGGAATGGAGTTTATTTTGCAGAAAACAAAAACAACAAAAATAATATTTTACAATAATAAGGGTTTAAAGCCTTGGATGAAATAGAGTTTCAAAAATCTTCCATTGAATGGACCATCAAACACCTCCTCTCCTTCCATATTTTTCAATTTGAAGGTGTTGTTCTACTGCACTTGAACTATCACAAAAGGGCATATCCATAGAGAATCAAATTTACCATACTTTCCCTTGTATTGTCTGACAGCATCCCATTTCACAACCCAATATCCGACCTGAAAATTGTCCACCTTTTCCTTCTTATCAAAAATACTTTTAATCTTCTTTTGATGAGCTTCTAGCTTCTCAACTAGCTTCTTCTTGACTTGCTTCCACTCAACCAAATCCAGCATCCTCCTTACCATGTCATTTGGTTCATCCTTCTCTTCCTGAAAGAACTTTTCTACTGGTAGGATCAGCTAAATGGGCAAAATTGCCTTAGTACCATAAAACAGCTTGAAAGGAGAAGTCCCTATGGATTTTTTGTTATTCACTCTGTCATCCCATAAATCAAACATCAGCTTAGAATCCCAACTCTTCATATTATTCTCCAATAGCTTTTTGATGATTCTAACTAGGCTCTTATTGGATTACTCAGCAAGGCCATTGCCTTGAGGGTAGTAGGAAGTAGAATGCACCAATTGGATTCCCATTGACCTGCACATGTTAACCTTTTCCCTAGATTTAAAAGACAGTGCATTATCAGTCACTAGCCATACTGGGCAGCCAAATCTGATAAATATGTTCTCATATAAAAACCTCATGATGACTTGGTGAGTGGCATTCTTTGTGGGGACTTCCTCTATCCACTTGGTGAAATAATCAGTGGGTACTAGGATTCACTTGTGCTGACCACTTGATGAAGGATTTACCTCACGTATGAAATTCAAGACCCCACTGCTGGAAAGGGCCATTCACTACAAAAGGCCTACGGGGAAAATATCTGAGTTGTTTCCTTCCTATGAATCTTTGGCATTTGTCACAGGATTTCACAAAGGTACAAACATTAGAGAAAAGTATAGGCCAATAATACCCAATGCTCAAAATCTTGTGGGTTGTAGTCTTCCAATAATGATGCCCCCCACATGTACTTGAATGAAACTAATGTATGACCTGAACTGACTCTTCCTTATCTAAGCATCTTAGTAAAACTCCCGAAGGATCTTTCCAATATAGTAGCTTATGAATTATACAAAATTTAACAGATTTAAGCTTAAGAGAATGTGCCTAAGTCATGCTAAGATCAGGGGGAATTTCTAAACTTTGCAGGAAATGAATAATACCTGAGTACCACACACATGCATACAAGTTCTCATCTACTTGTTGACTGTCATGCTACTCCTCAACTGTTTCTGTTGTTGTTTCCTCCTGCAAGATGCTTGAGCTTATGCCAATGAGATTCATGCCTAGTAGCTCAAAAATTTCTTCTTCCATAAACCTAGCTAAGCCTATTCCTTTCACCAGCTTGGTGGGATTTACTTCTATGTCAGCTTTTCCACCCACTTAGCTCTCTTTCCATCAATATCAGGTTGTGTCAAAACATCCTTCACAATAGCTGAAGGGACATAAGCCAGGACCTTTCCATGTAAAATGTAAATTATGAAGGATTTTAGTGACTTGATTAGAGCATAGGCCTGATTATTAATAGGATGATACTTCAATTTAGAATCCCTTGATGTTTTGCCAAAAAAAGGCAATGGGGTGATCAATGCCTTCGTCATTTTTTTGTAACAGAACTGTTACCACTGTGTCATAGGATGCAAAGGAGAAAATGTAAAAACCCTTGGTGTAGTCTACACTAATAAGAGTGGGAGCTTCCATGATAGCCTTCTTTATGTCTTCAAAGGAGCTTATTTATTGCTCTGCCCATTTGATTTCAGCTTCCTTCCTCAACATAGAGGTTATGTGTTTTACCAACTCAAAAAAATTTGGGATATACCTCCTGAAATTTTTTATCTTACCTAGGAATGACTGAATATCCATTTTGGACCTAGATATGGACAACTTCTAGATTGATTCAACTTTAATAGGATCAATCTTCACACCTCCAGCTGAAACTATGTGACCTAGGAGTTTGCACTCACTGAGTGCAAATTGAGACTTCTTTGGGTTCAGAGATATCCCAAATTTTCTACATTTCAAAAGCACCCTCCTCAAGTGATGCAAATTTTCTTCATGGTTGTTGGAGTAAACAATGAGGTCATCAAGATATATGAGAACAAATTTATCTTTCAACCCCACAAAAGCTATGTCCATGGCCCTCTGGAATGTGGCCCCAGCATTCATCAGCCCAAATGGCATTTTGACATATATGAAGGTACCCCAGGGAGTGGAAAACATAGTTTTTTCTTAATCATCAGGGTGTACAGCAACTTGGTTATAGCCAGAGAAACCATCTAGGAATGACATGACACTAGACCATGAGACTCTTTACAACAGATGCTCCATCTTGGGTAATAGATATTTGTCTTTCTTGGAGCATTTGTTTATGTTTTTGAAATCCACACATAACCTAATCTCACTGTTCTTCTTCCTTACCACCACTAAATTTGCAATCCATTTAAAATACCTGAGGGGGATTATGGATTTGGATCCAAGGAGCTTTTGGATTTATTTCTCAATAAAAGGTAGTAGGAGAGGACTGATGGATCTCAGCTTCTATTTGAAAGGGATGGTGTCCTTCTCTAGGGGAATCCTGTGTTGGATAATATTAGTGTCATAGGTTTTCACGTCATTGTATTCCTAGGAAAAGATATCAGCAAACTCTTTCATCAGACTACAAAATTTTGACCTCTGATCAGCCGTAAACTCAATGGACACATTTATGGATTTTGGATGACTCTGGCTACCTATGTTTTTCTCTTGGACAATAGGATATTTCTCCTTTTTGACAGGTTTAAAGGGGACATCATTATGATCAAATATCTCTTCCAGGGGTACCAGACCTCGAGTTATATAATTACTAGGCAACTGAACAATGTTCTGATTGCCTACTTTATCTTTTAACTTGAGCCTCAGAGATTCTTCCATATTTAGGTTTTCTTGATCAATATGAATATCATAAAATTCATCTACTACATCAATAAATTTACTAAGTTCATCATCATTCTCAAAGACATTCCAAAATTTCAGATTGTCAGGTAGGGATGTCCTGTACTTAACTTGGATATCATAGCTCAGTTTAGGAGGCAAAGGGGAATTAACATATTTGCAGAGACACCAAGGGAATCAACTAGATGGTTCATATCTCTAGGTATGTATGAGAGTTTAAAAAACATGAAAGGGTCCCTGAGTTTCCATACCTCATCTCTGTAAGCCTTCAGTCTGACATTCTTCGCTTGAAAAGTGTTGTTCACCTACTATATGATAAGGTCTACATCTCCAAATATCTTTAGGAACATGATTCACATTTCCCTGGAAGCCTTCACTCCCAACAACAACTCTTCATATTATGCTATATTGTTAGTAGTTTTTAAATCAAGTTTATAAGGAAAATGGATAGTCTCTTTTGATGGAGAAATCAAAACTACACCTCCACCTGTTGAGGCTTGAGTACTGACCCCATAAAAAAACATGCTCCAGAATGAGGTGGTTACTTCCTCTGGTGGCCGATAGGTAGGCCTTGTAAGCTGGATGGATGTTGGATGGGAATTATCTATCTCCAGGATACATGCCCCGAAGTCTGTTTCCACTACATAGATGGGATGATTTATAGAGTTCTTGGAATTACTGATGATGTAGGTGAACTGGTTCTCTCTATAGAGTCTCTTGGTTTATCCTCCAAACATTGGGATTGTAGCATATGTAAGGTCCATCTGAAGGGTACCATCTAGTCTTTTACTCCATGAGCGAGACAATAGGATACCAAACTTAGGTGGGATGTTAGCCGATACTATGTCCATCACTAAGATTTTTGAAGGCATCTAGGAAAGGTTTATGAAAAGGTCTTTGATGAGGCCTGGGAATTTGACCTTCCTTGAGTCGAAAGAAAACAAATCATGGTAGGGTTTTGCAATGCTGAGACCAAGCTCATCCATCACTACTTTTGGCATTAGGTTATGGGATTCTCCCAAGTCAAGCAAACAGTTGTGAAGGATCTTGTCATGGATGTTCAAAGATATGTAAAAAGGTGGCAAAGAGTCATATAGCTCTTCAATCATATGACCTAGGATTATTGTGGGCTTATAATCTTGCAAGTTCACAAAATCAACATCCATGGGTTCCCTAGGATGAAGAGATTTTAGTGTGGATGACTTGAAGGCATCATTCTTCATAATCTCTATCAAAGGAAAAGGGATTTTTAACTTTTGAATTTCTGACTCCAGATTGAAAGAATAAGATATTTTGTTAGAAGTTCTTACCTCTTGTGGTGGGGCTTTGAGCTAAATAGAATCATGCACTGATGGCTATAATGGCCTTTACTGCTGTTTTGTAGGAGAAACCACCTTATTTGTAGGGGCAACAATATTTTTAGCAGGAGGAGCAGAGTGCTTTGTACGGGTAGGACTCTTCTTCATGGGAGCAATGATTTTGAATCTCAAATTATAACCTTCTTGATGATCTTCCTGATAAAAATATTCTTCCATGATCTGATCATTCATGAGGGATTCCTCATAGTCTGCTTGTGTTAGGAAAGAGAGATCTACTTACTCCTCCAAACAGATGATATTGTCTTCTGCCTCTCCTTCTTCCTGAGCAAACTCTTGTTCTTCTTCCAGCATAGCATTCTGGAAAGGAGCTCTGATTCTTTGATCCTCAGCTTGATTCCTATCCCTTTGAAGGATCTAAGATGGTGGGTTATTTCTTATATAAGGAAAACATTAGGGTTTCTGGGAACAAAATCATTTGGCCCTTTACCTCTCACAGGTATTTTCCCTCGGTCTTTTAATCTAGACATCTTAGTTGTTAAACTGTCCAACATCTTGGCCATTTTCTCTCCTAGCCATCTAGACTTTGCATAAAAACCCTAGTCCACACATCCTCTTGTTCAATGTTTATATTCTCAGCATAACCATAAAATGCCTCTATGTGTTCTTCAGCTGTGAAATATCCCTCCCCAGTAAACTTAGGCATGTATTTTAGATAATCTCCAGTAGGCATAGCAACTAGGGAGTTAGGCAAATTTAGAGGGGCATATCTGGCAACAAGGATCCTTTCCATTTTGGTCAGAGGGACATTCATGTTTGACATGGGTATGGAAAGGGCAGACATAGATTCTTTTGGTGTGGGTAGTGGTATATTTATCTTAGTGGAGTCGCGAGGGATTGGATATACACTGAGCAACAATGCTTGAAGATTCCTCAACCCTAAAATTTTCTGATGTATTTATAAATTTCTGAGAATTAGACGTTTCAATAGAAGAAGATTGAAATGGAGGTATATTTGATATAACAACAGAAATATCTCTTGAAATACCTGATGTAGCTCCCTTTGCAGCTCTGGAAGTTTGCCTTAGTGAAGCCTAGCTCTTCTTATAATCACTTCTAGATTTGAAACATGTGTTATTGGTGGCGCTTGATGGTTTGCTCTAGTACTTGGTATTCTTGAAGCCACCTTATTCCAATGGAGTATCCAAATAGATGATTACAACCAGAATAGTGTCCAAACTTTATCTATCATCAAAGCAGGATCTATGTCATCTCCGAGGGAAGCTGAGATTCAATCTCCTTTCCCCAGAAATGGCACCAATTTGTTAACACTTGAGGAAACTCCTCTAGGTTGCAACTCAAGGATGCCTATTTACTTCAATGTTTTTAATGGTTTTCTAAATGGATCAAGTGAGATGACCTAAAGGACCTCACACACTCAATAAATGAATAAAACTCAATCAAAAGACAAGGATTCTAACCACCAATGTTTAGAGGGTTGATAATAAGGTTAATAAATGAAGAACTTATTACGATGGGAGATTCATATATAAAACAATCAAATATGAATGACTAATCATAACAAGGAAAAATACTTGCAATTCAAATCATCAACACATAGATAGAATGACACTATCTGGTATTAGACAAAAGACAAACTGGAATCAGACATGTAAGCACAAGTATAGAACAAAAAAGAGATGGAACCTAAACATATAATGGCAAAAGAGCTTATATTAAATGATGAATAACATGAGAATATTGATAACGATAAGGGTTTAAAAGTCTCTAAAGTCAAACCCTTGTTTCAACATACGTTTTAGGCTTTATAGCCTTTACAAAATTTATTTCAGATCCTGAAAACTTGGATCTAATTTACTAAAAATAGATAACATGACTGCTTTTTGCAAAAATTAGGTCAAAAACCCTAACTTAAGTTCTAGTCTATATAACTCTAATTCTTGTTCACTCCTTGAACTCTTTAATAACTGCAGTGATCACTGAAGTAAAACTAGGCCCTCTTTTCTGACAGATAAGTCATGGTTTGTCAAATGCAGATAGGGTTTGTGACCCTTTTCACCTCGCTTGCACCTTCAAAACTAGAACAGAACCAACCTACTGGTGCAATTAACTAATCTTCAACTTCATAACTTATCCCTAAGGTTTCTGGATCAATCAAAATTTATTCCATGTGGAAGCATGTCCTCCTACACTATTCTGTGCTTTCGGTTGTTGAGGAAACAAAATCCTAGGTCTGTAAGCTGCAGAAAGTTCTTCTTTCAGTGTATAATGAACAAAAACTGCGTTCACCTAAGCCACCAAAAGCTCTGTTCCTGCAAAATTTAATTAGATTTTTAATTAAACTTTTACTACTTCACTTCTAACCTTCTGGTACTTCTCCAATCTACATGAGATTTGGAATATTAGTAACATCATGGGATACCTTTGAGTCCTGAAGGATTATTACTTCCTCTACTAGGGTTTCCACTGCAAGGTGTGTTTTAGGGTTTGAATCCTTCTTCTGCAATCTCGATAGTCCGATCATCCTATAGAGCCTGGAATTGTCCTTCATTAATCTCATATTTCTTCTTTTTAGCAGGACATACATCCCTCTCATTTCTAAGAGAGAATTATGAAATTTAGCATTTCTTTTGGTTAAAGTTGCATTGGTTCTTTTGATTTCTCTATCTAGGACCTCTAGTTCATATATTTTCCCTAATAGCTGGTTGATTCTCTGGGACCTAGATTTTCTTGAGGAAGTCTCTGCCATTGGTTCATCTTGACCTTCTCTTGCTGTAGGTGAGGGAAAATCCTCATGTTCTGCTACAACCTACTTTATTAGGTTAACTCCCTTCCCTTTTTCTTCTTTAGAGTCTGAGTAAGGTAAGTTAAGTACATTTTTACCTTGTGGTGGGGCCTCCTCCTCCTTTCCACTGAAATCCAAATTTCTCTTGGTTCTGTTGGTATTGGGAGTTGGACAGGTGTGATCCACTGGCACTTGTGAGATGGCCCTTCTCTTCCTCTTGCCACTCCTGGGAGTGGTGGACTTCTTTGATGGGGATTTTACTTTGTCTTCTGGTTGTAAACCTGTTTCAAACTCATTCCAAAATAAGAACCATGTCCATGCTATATTTCTTCTTTGCAGTAGTTCTTGGACAATGAGATTTATCAGGCCATGGCGGGATAGCCTTCCTGCAATTTTGGTGGGTTGGGCTTTGACCTAATGGGCCATATTGGTCAGACTCTTATGTAGGTACAAAGGCAGGTTCAGTGGGCTCCTTCTAGTGAAATGAATCATCATTTTAAAGTGGTATATCATCACCTTATTATACTTTCCTTACATAAACGAGGATTACTTTCAACAATTGCTGCCACTTCTCCTCAAGCCAGGTTAAATGGATTCTTTTCTTCCATATCACATTCTTATGATCAAGCTTCAAGTAATACCTGAATTCTACATCCTTTGTGATTGTGGTTTTGAACCATTTCTCCCTAGTCCTTGGGATTTCTGCTACTTCTCCTATCAGGGCTTCATCAACCTGGATCTCTTCTCTGCCTATCAATGATTTAGAGCCATCAAAAGAAAGAGAAAAGGCTTATGCCACTTGCTGGTGGGATCCTTGAATTTTCTCACATAACCTGTATCTTTGAAGAATTGGCATACTTCTGGATGTGACTCGAGATATCCAATGTCACCCAATTCTTGTCTGAGAGAAGGTCTTCCTCCTTTCTTCATGTCTGGATTGTGCTTCTAGTACCTGCAAAAATCAAAATTAAAATTATGGGAAGGAGATCAGCGTGCTAGTTTCAGGGATGGCCTGGAGTAGTGAGGATGCATGCAGGGAAATGTGGAGTGGACTGATGATAGGGTGCTTATTTTGAGGTGTTGATCAGTCAATTTTTACTTGAGCAAGATGACGGTAAACTCTGGTGAGAATGACGAGATGGCGAGCGCATCAATCATTTTCACTAGAACTTAATGTTTTTTTGTGGTTCGACTACAGTCATGGGACAGGTGGAGGCGAGCTAGGGTTTTGGTCACTATCAGTCACTTCGGTTTAATAATGACCTCTTATTTACCAACTCACAATTTTCTGTAGTGCCCAATATTTTCGGCAGTTAAGTGCTTGATCATGACACTCCTCATGCTAATGATGTTTGATTTCGATGGATGTGCTAACCATTTTCCTCTTTTGGCTCTTTTGTCGGTTGAAGGAAATACTGGACCTAATTTGTAAGCTGCCGAAAACTGGGATTTTTGGTGGCTAATGAACCGTTGGTACGTTCTCCTAAGCCACTAAAAGCTTCCTTTTTCAAAATTTTATCAAAAATGGAGTCAATAGGATTTCGATGGTGAACGTAATCCTGAGTCCAAATTTTAGTTGCCGAAAGTAGGGCTTTTCAGTGGCTAATGAACTGATCAAAAGTTTGCCTAAGCCATCGAAATATAAACTTTTAATTTTTGTGAAAAAATAGAAAGGAAATCCAATTTTGTTAATCACACATAAATATTTCATAATTTGCCCTGAAATATTCATCACTATGCTAAAATAAATTGTCTAAGTTTGACCTATTGAAAACTAATTTATTTAGGAGATAACAGGTTCATTCACATACAAGTATTCATACATCATAATATTTCTTAGAAAACCCCATATTTATCTTCATCAAACCATTCATTATGTTATCTCGATGAACAATTTGGTATACAAACTTGAAAACCAAAACATAAATTATAGGAAAATATCATGAGAAGAACTCTCCAAAAGTAGCATATTCATCCCAATATATTGAAATTTTACCATTTCTCTCTATAAAAATGAAAGTAGCATGGCTTAAAATGACATATAATGTAAATATAGTCTCCCAATACAAACAGATATAACATTGTTAAAATGAAATATAATATTAAAATAATTTATTTATTTATTTTTTCTGAAAATAAAATTAAGCGAAAATAATATTTTTTCCGCATTCATTTTTTTTATCATATTCTCTCAAATAATACAAATGTTTTCTATCATATTATAATAGAAAGATAATTTCTTACACTAAATCACTAACCACATAGTTTCCTACCATATAACAAATAAATAAATAAATAACCACATAGCTTCCTACCATATAATGCAATATAAAATCATTAATTTTAATTAATATCTCATTTCTAAACAAAATAAACCATTTTTATATAACATATAAGCCATCTAGAACGTCTACATCTAATATTGAAAATAAATCAAATTACAAACTCATTCACTAATCATAACCTGCATGGTCCTACTACTAACAGGCTAAGGATGGTCTACGATGAGCCTTGCATTCATTTGCAAACAATGTGGGCCTGCATTCATTTGTGGACGAGATTTGCATTCAGTTGCAGACGATGTGGTCATGTATTCATTTGTGGACAATATATGCATTCATTTGCAGACAATGTAGGTCCTACATTCATTTGCGGACGAGATGTACATTCATTTGTAGACAATGTTGTCTTGCATTCATTTCCAGGAAAGATCTACATTCAGTTGCAGATGATGTGGACTTGCGTTCATTTGTGGATGATATCTACATTCATTTGTAGACTATGTGGTACTTCATTCATTTGAGGATGAGATATTCATTCAGTTTCAGACGATGTGGTCCTGCATTCTTTTGTGGATGAGATATACATTCATTTGTAGACAATCTCATCTTGCATTCATTTGTGAACTATATCTACATTCATTTGCACACAAAATGATCCTGCATTCATTTGCAGACGATCCAACCATTTGATGATATGGAACCTCCTAGTTAAGGGGGAGTACGTTAATGACGATTGCGTCATCCTCGGACTTATGTCCAAAAGTGATAAGGATTGATAATGCCATAAAGACACCATGTGTGTTGTAGGTTATGATGATTTTGACAATATTCAAGCATGGATGCATATGATCAAAGTATTCAAATGATCAAGTGATCATTGTGGGAATTGAACCAAAGATATAGATCAATTACACTCACCAAATTGCTAATCAATCATGCAAAATTCACACCAAAGGAGACTGAAATTGGAGCATAAAACTTATATGTATTCAATAAGTGTACAATGTCCAACCTTTTGAAGTAATAGGATTCTACAATATAAAATTACATGAGATAATATAATTCATAAATATGCCATTCGAAATAGTCAAAAAGTACGCTTACTAAATCTAGTCAAATCCCCCACAGGTGCATAAAGCAGTTTCCAAATCTATGAAGATGCTCACGAATTTGCTAAGTCAAGTGGGAAAGATAAATAGGGATGTAAAGACAACTCATACATGCTTTTATTTGGAGAAAAGGAAGGAGGAATGATATTGGAAAAAAACAAGTCAAGTACACCTAGTCTAGCTTTTCCTTTTGCCTTAAATTAGAATAAAACAAGGCATCTTTTCACAAAAAGGAGATATGCACTTTGGAGGATCTTGAATAAAGAAGACATGGTAAATTGGGTTTCCAATATGTTTCCCAAATGCTCCAAGACTCAGTTTTAGCATGTGTTGACTTCTAGGACTGTAGAAGGCAACTAGCATAGAATGGAATCTAGGAAACTAGGTAATAAGAAAAAAATAAATTAAAATTAATGTCTAAGGCAGATAACTATGAAATGATTATTGTAAAAACCCCATTTAAGCCTTAATTTATGATTAAATATCAGAAAACTATAGGGCCTCGCAACAAGGATTAGTCACCCTTTACATACTGCTTGTCCATACAGCCAAGGAAAGAGGAAAAAACCCAGTGGAAAAATCCTCCCTTAAACATGGACAGGAAAAATAAAATTTTGGAAATATTGTCATCAATCATGCTTCATAGCATGATCAACAATCCCCAGTAGTGATTTGATATTGCTGAAGGTATTCTCACAAAAAACTTTTGTGAATATGTCTGCTACTTCTTTTGAAGATGCACAGAAGAGTAGATCAATGGTGCCATCATGCACAAGCTGTCTGATGTAATGCATATGGATCTCAATGTGCTCATTTAGCTGTATCTAAACTGGATCATTGCAAATTCAAATGATTCTCTTATTATCATAGTAGATAATAGTTGAAAACTCTGATTTGAAACCACATTCTCCAAGTATCCCCTGCAAAAACAAACATTGAGTTGCTACATTTACAACTCCTCTATACTCTGCTTCTGTAGATGAGAGTGCTATGGCACTCTGCTTCTTTCTTGACCATCTGATTATTTCTTCTAAAAGCATGAACACATATCCTGATGTGGACTTTTGATCTATGTTTTCACCTTCCCAATCACTATTAGTAAACCTAATCAAATCAAGATCAGATTTTTCTTTATAGAAGATCCCATGAGTTCTTGTTCCTTGAACAAAGTTTAGGATCCTTTTGGATTCTCTCCAGTGGATCTCATGAGGCTGATCCATGTATCTCAAGGCCACGCTAACTACATAATATATATCAGGTTGATTTTGTGTAAGATAAAGCAAACACCTAATCAACTACCTATATAGTGTATTATTTACCATAGGAGAAGAACCTGCTTCTTCAAGCTTAACTCTTGAGAGGAAGGGAGTCTTTCTCAGCTTGCAATATATCATGTTGAACTTGTTCAAAAAATCTAGAGAATACTTGGACTGATGTAATTTTTATTCCATGTTTGGATTAATCAATTTCGAGACCCAAGAATTGGCTCAACAATCCCAAATCTGTCATAGAAAATGCATGGTTCATTGCATCCTTCAATGAGGAAATATCTTTCTTTGAACTTTCTGTAATTAGAAGGTCATCCACATACAAGACAATAATCATCAAATAACCATGAATCATCTTCAAATAGACATTATTATTATACTTGCATCGAACAAAAATTAGTGATAGAAAAAATCCATCAATCTTCGCATACCAAGCCCTGGTGGCTTGCTTGAGCCCATAGAATGATTTCTTTAACCTACACACTAAATATGGATTTGAAACAAACTATTTATGTTTATACATGTAAATATATTTAGTTATATCTCCATTTTGGAAAGCACACTTCAAATCCATGTGATGTACTTCCCACTGCTTCGAAGCTGCAATGGCTAGAGCTAGCCTTATGGAGTCTATCTTTGCCACTGGTGCAAAGGTTTCATTCTATTCAATACCATGTACTTGTGAATAGCCCTTGGCTACCAATATTGCCTTATATTTCAAAGGTGAACCATCAACATCAAACTTAGTCTTGAAAACCCACTTACATTGAACTAGCTTCCTCCCTGGGGGAAGATCAACCAGTTCCCAAGTGTTGTTCTTCTGGAGTGAGATGAATTATTTTTTCATGGCTGTTTTCCATGTTGGATCATGTGCTTCATATTCATATGTATGTGGATCTGATTCAGCCATTAGATACCACTTCTCAACAAATATAGGATCTTTCACACAAAGGGCACTATCAAATTGATATCTAGTCCTTCTAGTGTCACTAGGATTTATAGCTAGTTCCCCGACTGCATGAATGGTCTTTGCTTCCCATTTTGGTCTTGCAGGATAGTTCAGATCTGAAATCAAATCATCATTATCAGAAATATGAGAATCAGCAAACTCATTAGTCTCTCCACTTACAATCAATGGATCCGATGGTGAAGAAGACTCTCCAACTTCAACTGCTATTAAAGGTTCTTCTTGGAACTGAACACTTCTTTCAATGAAATATTTGTTAGTGCTCAAGTTGATCAACTTTTACCCTTTTGAATATTTAGAATACCCAACAAATAGGCACTCTTGGCTTTGGGGCTGCAAATCCTTCCTCTTTTAAGTTGGAATTCTATCCCAAGCCTTTAAGCCAAAAATCCTAAAATGGGTCACATCTGGTTTGTGCCCACTCCAATCTTTGAAATGAGTCATACCATCAAGCTTCTTATGAGGAACCCTATTCTGGATGTAGGAGGCACAATTTACGGTGTTGATGTAATTGTAACTTCAGAATGTATTCACTTGTATTTCTTATCTATTGTAACCCGATGTTTATTCCAGGATGTTATCATGTCATGTCATGCCCCGATGTTCCAATCAGGAGAATCAATAATGTAAACAAGTCATGTCAAGTCATTGTGGCTAACCCTCCAATTGTCTAAGGGTTAAAGTCCCTGCAATTCCAGGGCACTAGGGTTATTAGACTCTCTTAGTAGAGGTTGGCCCTAGTAGGGTTTTAGTCATGTCGGATTAGTATAAATAGAGAGTTGGACTCTCTATTTAGCACACATCACATACACACTTAAGTGTAGCGCATAGTTGAGGAAGGAGAAGACACTGGGGCTAGAGAAGAAGAAGGTTAATGCTGTCGGCAGTGCATTTTACTGTTTTGGGGTTTTACCTTTTGTGTTGATTCTATTTCTGAGGAACTTGCGGGGTTTTCTCCATTTATGGTTTCCCTGAGGAAAAACACTTTGTTCATTGTCTCTTGTGTTTGGTTGTTGTGCTTCTTGTTCTCTCATTTAAAGATCCATATAATGCTAGCTTAAATGTTGAAAAACTAACATGGTATCGAAGCTAACCTGAGAAGAAGACACTGTGTAGTTGTGGGAACTAGGGCTTCCTACTTTGTGAATATATCTCCACATATTTTCAGCAAAATTATAGTGGATTAACTCTCCTCCTTAGGGTGCATATTTCTATCAAAGCAGAATCCAATTCTGAGGTTTTTCAGTTTTGGACACGACACTACTGCCATAAATTAGGGCTTTTCACAGAAGAGGAATTTTTCAGTGAGGCCATGCCTAGATTGATCTCCTCCCCAAAATCAAAGTTAGGTATAAATTTCAAAGCATTTGGGTGGACACAACTCCAGAAAAGCAAAACCCTAATTTGCTCCTGAACCAGCTCTGCAGGATTTCAGCTCAAAATTCAGATCCGACATCTTGAACTGGTAAGATCTAAAATATTTTGTATTTCCATTTGTGGTTCTCAGTTAATATGTCTCATCATACCAAGCTTGATGAAAAGCTTGAGGGAGCTGATAACTTCCGAGCTTGGAAGTATAATATCTCCCTGGTCCTCAAAGAAAATGAGTTAGACTCCTACATCCATGAGGAGGTTCCAGTTCCAGAGGGAGATGAGGCTAAGGCCTTGCATAAGAAGAAGTTGGTTATGGCAAAGAGGATCATTTCTGATTCTATTAAGGATCACCTTATCCCTTAGGTGTCCTCTCTCAAGACACCTAAAGCTATGTTTGATGCCCTAACTAAATTGTTTGAAGGGAAGAACATAAACCGGAAGATGAATCTGAGAAACCAACTGAAGAATGTGAAGATTTAGAATGCAGAAAAAATCCAGTATTACTTCACAAGAGTCTCTTAGATCAAGGAACAACTAGAATTAGTAGATGAAGAAGTGGGAAATGCAGAGATTGTGATGACTACCTTGAATGGCCTTCCTAGTTCATGGGATTCTTTCATCCAAGGAATCTATGCTAGAAAGAAGTTAGTCAAGTTTAACAGACTATGGGAAGAGTGTTCTCAAGAAGAAGCATGGATAGCAGCTCAAGAATAAAAGATGGGAAGTGAATATCAAGCTCTCACGGTACACTCCAAGTCAACCAAAAGAAGATCTTGTCACCCTAGAGGTAAGGACTATCACAAAGATAACACTAGAAAATATTTCTCTAGGGTCATATGTTATACATGTGATGAAGCAGGACATTATGCAAAGAATTTTCCTAAGAAACCAAAGCTATCAAAGAGGAGCAGCAAAAGAATACATCATGCTCATGTTGCAGAGGATGATGAACCATTCTTCAAGCGAGGATGAATATGTTTTGATTTCCTCTCTCACAGGTAATGTTACTCATGGAAGTGATGATTGGCTTATAGATAGTGGGGCCTCCAAACATATGACAGGATTCAAGGAATCCTTTGTGAGACTGTTAGAACATGAATCACCTCACAAGGTGAAGCTAGGAGATGACTACCAATATCCAATAAAACGTAGTGGGGAATCTTCCTATAAGCTAGACTCTGGAAAGTCTCTAACAATGAAAGAAGTATTGTTTGTGCTAGGACTCAAGAAGAACCTCCTCTCCATATCGGAATTAGATGCAAAAGGAATGAGGGTTGCATTCATAGATGGTCAAGTCATCATGTGGCCAAAAGAAAAGACTATCGATGATGCGGTGGTGATTGGAGAACAAGAAGGATGATTGTACAAACTAAAGGGTCATCCAGAACAAGCATTGGTCCATGACACAGTAGAGCCAAGTGAACTTTGGCATAGAAGGATTGCACATGTGCATTACAAAGTACTACCTATTGCAAGCCAAGCTGTTGAAGGTCTTCCATAAATCCAAGTAAAACATGATGGGGTCTGTAAAGGATCTGCGAAAGGAAAGAATACAAAGAAGACATTTCTAAGCAGCGAAAGCAAAGAAAAAGGAATCTTGGAAATCATCCACTTTGATGTATGTGGTCCTATATTATCAAACTCACTAAGCAGGTATGCATATTATGTTTCTTTTATTGATGATTTTTCTAGGAAGACATGGGTTTATTTCATGAAGAACAAAGATGAATTATTCAGCAAGTTCAAGGAATTCAAAGCCTTGGTCGAGAACCACACTGAAAAGAAGATCAAGACCTTTCGATCAGATAATGGTGGAGAATTCACTTAAAATGAGTTCAAATAGCTATGCAAAGAATCAGGGATTAAGAGGGAGTTGTCTACTCCTTATAATATACAACATAATGGGATTGCGGAACGAAAGAACTGAACTATCATGGAAGCTGCAAAAGCAATGCTTCATGATCAAGACCTTCCTATGCATCTTTGGGCAGAAGCTTCCAAAACAGTGGTGTATGTACAAAACCGTACTCCTGAAGAAGTCTTCTCCGGCAAGAAACCAGAAGTCAACTATCTCAGAATATTCGGCTGTCCTATGTACATACACATTCCAAAAAAGAAGAGGACTAAATTAGATCCTTCAGGAAAGAAGGGTATATTTGTGGGATACTCTGAAATCTCGAAGGCTTACAGAATATATTTCCATTGACATTAGCAGGGATGTGACATTTAATGAAGATACAACTTACAACAAATCCAGAAAGAAACCTGCTCAAGAATCCAAAGAAGCAGAAGCCCCAAGAATTCATGATACAACCATGAATGAAGAAGCTCAAGAAGAAGATCAGGAATTTGAACAACCACAAAGACCTGTAGATCCACCTCTAGAGAAGAATCCTCATAAGAGGAAACCTGCTTGGGTATGAGAACTTATCCAAGGTGTGGAAAGATATGAGGCTCCAGAAGAGAATCACAGAGAAAGAAAGAGGACCAGATCTTGCTCTGGATATGTAGCATTACTATGTGATTTCACTGATAAAGAACCTTCCAGTTATGAAGAAGCGGCATAATGGAAAGAATGGAAGGATGCTATGATCGAAGAATACCAATCAATCATGAAGAATGATGTTTGGGATGTTGTCCGAAGACCAAAAGGGAAGTCAATTGTAACTTCCAAATTCATCTACAAGATCAAACATGCTACAGACGGTAGCATAGAAAAATATAAGGAAAGATTTGTGGCTCGGGGTTTCTCTTAGAAAGAAGGAATAGATTATGAAGAAACCTTCACACCTGTAGCCAGATACACTTCCATCATATCAGTACTTGCTCTACCTGCAGTGATGAAATGGAAGATACACCAGATGGATGTCAAGACTGCTTTCTTGAATGGTGTAGTGGAAGAGGAAGTGTACGTAGAACAACCACTTGGTTTTGAGACACGTGATAGGGAGTCTCATTTTTGTATATTAAAGAAAGCCCTGTATGGTTTGAAATAGGAACCCAGGACATGGTACGGTAGAATTGATAGCTTTCTATCCTGTTTGGGATTTACCAAAAGTAAAGCAGATTCCAACCTTTACTACAAGGTTGAAGATGGAAGCCTAGTGATGCTTCTACTATATGTAGATGATCTATTTGTGACAAGTATGGAGGAGTTGATTGGTGATACGAAGAGAAAGCTTGCTCCCAAGTTTGCGATGAAGGACTTGGGAATGATGCATTATTTTCTAGGTATGGAGGTGTGGCAGAGTGTGGATGGAATCTTTCTTGGACAAGGGAAGTATGCAATAGAGATCCTAAAGAGGTTTGGGATGATGGAATTCAAGGCTATGGCCAAACCTATGGCATCAAACTTGAAGCTATTGAGTGATGCTTCATTAGAGTCAGTTGATGCTACAATGTATAATCATATGACTGGGTCCTTAATGTACCTGATGAACATGAGACCAGACATTTTCTTTGCTGTGAACACCTTAAGCCAGTTCTTGACAGATCCGAGAAATGTTCACTTGATTCCTGCAAAGCATGTGCTGAGGTACCTAAGGGGTACAATTGATTATTGGCTCAAGTACGATGTCAATCAAAAGATTAACCTGGAGGGTTATGTTGATTCAAATTGGGTAGGCAGTTCCATCAATAGGAAGAACACTTCAGGGTGTTTCTTCAGTATGGGATCAGGTGTGATCTCTTGGTTTAGTAGGAAGCAATCCTGTGTGGCACTGAGTACAGTTAAAGCAGAGTATGTCATAGCCTGTTCAGCTAGTTGTGAGGAAGTATGGGTAAGGAAGCTGCTGTCTAATTTAATTGATCTCCAGATGGATGCTACTTGTATACATTGTGACAACCAGAGTTGCATTAAGTTGTCAGAGAATCTAGTGTTCCATGACAAGTCGAAGCATATCGAGATCAAGTATAACTATATCAGGAATATGGTGCAGATGGGAGCAGTGAAGCTCCAGTATTTTTCAATGAACAATCATATAGATAATGTGTTGATGAAGCCACTAGCCAGAGTGAAGTTCAAGCACTTCAGGGAGAAGCTTGGTGTTCTACAGATCAAGGTCTCTTCTAAGGGGAAGTGACGAGTCCAGAAGCCATTTTGATGAGCAGGTCAGATGTAAGGGCTGATCCATTTTTTCATGGTGAGAGGATTGGTTCCTTCCATATCAGATATGAGTGCTGAGATCCATAGCCATTCTGACGAGCAGGTCATATGTAAGGGCTGATCCATTCTTTCATGGCTAAAGGATTAAGTTCCTCCAATGTCAGATGTGAGTGCTAGCCATTATGACGAGTAGGTTAGATGTAAGGGCTGCTTCCATTCTGATGAGTAGGTCAGATGTAAGGGCTAAGCCATTCTATCATTGCTAAAGGATTAAGTTCCTCCCATGTCAGATGTGGGTGTTGGCCATTCTGACGAGTAGGTCATATGTGAGTGCTGTCCATTCTGATGTGAATGTAGGATTAGGTCCTATATGATCAAATATAAGGGCTACCACAATTCTGATGAGTAGGTCATATGTGAGTGCTGGCCATTCTGACGAGTAGGTTAGATGTAAGGGCTACTGCCTTTTTGACGAGCAGGTTCGATGTGAGTGCTGGCCATTCTGATGAGTAGGTCAGATGTAAGGGCTACCAAATACCTATGAGGAGGTAGGCATACACCCAGAATGAAAGAAGGATGGCTCTGTAGAACTTCTTGTGACGAGAAGAATCATGAGATCGCACATATGATGGTGACCAGAGGAGATCCAGATTGAGATATGATCCAGATCCAGTTATGATGACTCCAAGAGATCCAGATCGAGTGATGATCCAGATCCAGTAGTGATGATCCATATCCGGTGATGATGATCTAGATCCAGTGATGATCCAAATCTAGTGATGATATCCTAGATCGAGTATGATCCAAGGATGTTCCATATTGAGTATGATCCAGATATGTTCCAGATCGAGTATGATCTAGTGATGTTCTAGATCGAGTATGATCCAGTGATGTTTCAGAGTGAGTATGATCCAATGCTGATGATCCATATCGAGTGATGATCCAGATCCAGATGAAGATGACATGAAGATAAAGATGACTTGAATACAAGATGACTTGGAGATGCAAATGAGGAAAAGATCCAGAGAAGAAGACCAGTGATGAGAATTGTGTCGAGAGAATACCTTCCTAGTTAAGAGGGAGTGCTGATGTAATTGTAACTTTGGAATGTATTCACTTGTATTTCTTATCTATTGTAACCCGATGTTTATTCCTGGATGTTATCATGTCATGTCATGCCTCGATGTTCCAATCAGGAGAATCAATAATGTAAACAAGTCATGTCAAGTCATTGTGGGTAACCCTCCGATTGTCTAAGGGTTAAATTCCTTGTAGTTTCGAGGCACTAGGGTTGTTAGGATCTCCTAGTAGAGGTTGGCCCTGGTAGGGTTTTAGTCATGTCGGGATTAGTATAAATAGAGAGCTGGAATCTCTATGTAGTGCACATCACATACACACTCAAGTGTAGTGCATAGTTGAGGAAGGAGAAGACACTAGGGCTAGAGAAGAAGAAGGTTACTGCTATCGGGAGTGCATCTTACTATTTTGGGTTTTTACCTTTTGTGCTAATTCTATCTCTGAGGAAGTTGCAGGGTTTTCTCCATTTATGGTTTCCCCAAGGAAAAACACTGTGTTCATTGTCTCTTGTGTTTGATTGTTGTGCTTGTTGTTCTCTCAATTAAAGATCCATATAATGCTAGCTTAAATGTCGAAAAACTAACATATAGCCTAGGCCCAAAACATTGGTGGTGAAGTCTTAGCCTCCATCATGTAGGATGCCATCTCCTTTAGTGATCTGTTCTTTCTCTCAGAAACATCATTTTGCTATGGTGTGTAAGGGATTGAATGCTGCATCTGAATACCTGCAACATTACAATACTGAATGAACTCTGACTTGACATACTTACCACCATTGTCATATATGAGGATCTTGAGTTTCTTCCCAGACTGGTTTTCAACCAAGTCTCTAAAGACTTTGAAGAGGTCAAAAACTTCAGACTAATGCTTTAGGAAGTAATCCCAACAATACCTAGAAGACTCATCTATGAAGGTTAGTGCATATTTGGCTTAATCATGGGCATATGAGGAAATAGACTGGCAATGTCACTATGGATTGACTCAATAGGTGTAGAGGTTCTCTCATGACTAGCTTTCTCATACCTTTGCTCTTGGTGTTTTCCTAGGATACAACCTTGACATACTCCCTTAGAAAACTTGATCTTTGGTAACCCTATGACCGTATCTTTTTCACTCAAATAAGAAAGATACTAGTAGTTAATATGGCCAAACATTTCATGCCAAGGCTTGCTTTCTTCATTAGCATGAATCAAAAGAGCAGAGGGGTTTGAGTAGGGTAGAAAATGGGAAAACTTGTATACATTCGAAGTGTGATCTACAACATCTTTTGCTATGACTTTATTATTTGAAATCTCAATGATTTCAACATCATCAAGGGAGAAAATGACCTTCTTTGGACAACTAGTATGATTCATATGATACACAGACAAGAGATTAGAGGCAAGACCTAGAACATAGAACACATTATTGAACTTACCATGGTCAATATCAATCCTTCTCTTCCCCAAACTATCAGTGAGAGAGTCATATCCCAAAACTATCGATGGACCTTTCAACATGTCAAGAGAGGAGAATGTCTCTTTTGTCGAAACCATATGTATAGAAGCTTCAAAGTCTATTATGAAGCTAGGTGAGCTTGATGTGCTAGGAACCAAGGCATGTACTCTCTCTCTCTATCCTCTGAACTCTCTCTATCCTCTGAATTTGATCTTCCTTCCCTCTTCTTTAAGCAATCAGGAAGGGAGATGTTATTCTTCTCTAGGATTTGGGTCAACTTGTCAATTGGCTTCTTCATACAAGAGCTCTCGGGATGATAGCCCTTACTATAGTATGCACACTTTCTCATTTCTCCTTTTTTCTTCTTCTTCTAGGATTTATTCTTGGAACCTTGGGGGTCCTCTTGAGACTTGTTGTTGTCTCTCTTTTTCTCAGGTGGATTTTTAGCTTTTTTCTTGCTTTTTGAATCCACCTTTGAATATCCATCAACCAAATATTGGTCCTTGGAAGGTTTGATGGTGCCCATCATCACCAACTTATCTTTCTCCTGTGTGAGGGATTCCATGAACTCTTAAATCTTAGGCATATTCTAGGCTTGAGCTGTCAACTTGGTAGAATGGAAGGTTGAAACAAACACTGAATATTCAGGACCAATCTTAGAGAGTATTGCCAAAACTAGTTGCTCTTCCTTATTTTCAATCCCACACTGTTTCAACTGCAAAACAAGGGCCTTAAACTTGGAAAAGTAAAGTTGCAATGATTCGAAGCTACTGGGACTCAAGGAGATCAGCTCATTCTCAATTTGATGTCCTCTCATCTCATATTTCTTTCCAAAAATCTCTTCCAGCTTCTCCCACACTTCATTAGGTGATGTCAATCCATCAATATGGAAGAGGAGGTCTCTTGAAATGCTCAGACACAAAAGACCATAAGCCTCATCCCTCCTATTGTGCCATTTAATTTTCTATGCAGATGCATTGGGCTCTACCTCAATTGCCATAGTCACCCCGTAGAGACCTTTCTCTCTCAACAATATCTCCATCTCATCTTTCCACTCAAAGAAATTGAATGGAGTCAAGATGATCTTCTGAGATTGGTCCATAGCTCAGAAATTGTGCCTTTAGTCAGCAGAATGCACTCCCAGTCAATATGTCGAACCTGCAATAGAAATAATGAAGGATAGAAATCAATCTACAAAGGCTCTGATACCATGTGGAAATTGAACCCAAGAGATAGAACAATTACTCTCACAAAATTGCTAATCAAACATGCAAAATTCACACCAAATGAGACTAAAATTTGAGCATAACATTGATCTGTATTCAATAAGTGTACAATAGCCAAGATTGTGAATTAATAGGCTTCTGTAATATAACATTACATGAGAGAATTGAATGCATAAAGATGCCATTCGAAATAGTCAAAAAGTAGGCTTACTAAATCTAGTCAAATCCCCTATAGGTGCATAAAGCAGTTTCCAAATCTATGAAGATGCTCACGAATTAGATAATTCAAGTGGGAAAGATAAAGAGGGATGGAAGCACAAATCATACATTATTTTATTTGTATAAAAGGAAGGAGGATGATGTGGGAAAAAAACAAGTCAACTACACCTAGTCTAGCTTTTCCTTTTTCCTTAAATCGGGATAAAACAAGGCAGCTTTTCAGAAAAAGAAGATATGTACTTTGGAGGATCTCGAATAAAGAAAACATGCTAAATTGGGTTTCCAGGATGTTTCCCAAGCACTCCATGACTCAATTTAAGCATGTGTTGACTTCTAGGACTTGTAGAAGGAAACTAGCATACAATGGAATCTAGGAAACTAAGTAATAAGACAAAAATAATTAAAATTTAATGTCAAAGGTAGGTAACTATGGGTTGATTGTTCTAACAATCGAGTGCTGCAAAGGACCAAGTGATTGAGTGCTGCAAAGGATCGAGTTATCAAGTGGTGCAAAGTATCGAGTGAGTGAGTGTTGCAAGAAGAGGAAGATAAAAGTATCGCTCTAATGGATTGAGTGATCAAGTGGTACAAGATAATGAATATCAAACTGTTGCTGCAAAGGATCGAGTGATTGAGTGATGCAATCAATGTGATGACGTACCTCAAAGGTATGATAGAATTTGGACTATACTATGATAGAGATCATGACTACACACTATATGCATATATAGATTCAAATTGGATAGGAATTGCTGCAGATAGAAAGAGCACCTCATGTGGATGTTATTGTCTAGGATCCACCATGATCTCATGGTTTAGCAAGAAACAGTCCAGTGTTTCTCTCAACACCATTGAAGAAGAGTACCTAGCAACTTGTTCTACTAGTTGTGAAGCGTTATGTCTTTAGAAATTGATGTCGGGTCTATTTTACTTGGATTTGGACACCATAGTGATTCCATCTGCCAACTAGAGTTGCATAAAGATGACGTAGAATGTTTTGTTGCATGACAAATCAAAGCATATAGAAATACGATATTATTACATAGGGGATCTATAAAATTCCAGTCTGTGAGTATCGATGAGAAAGTTGCTCATGTATTGAGAAAACCACTCTCACAATTAAAGTTTGAATACTTTCATAGAAATCTTGGTGTAGTTCAAAAAGATTTCCTCATAGAGAGGAACAATGATGATGATGATATAGATCTTTCCTTGCAAGGAGGAACAATGATGATGATGATATAGATGTTTCCTCGCAAGGAGTAACAATGGTGATGATGACATAAATATTTCCTCCTAGGGAGGAATAGTAATGATGATGTTATAGAATTTCCTCGCAAGGAGTAACAATGATAATATGGACCCTCTTCGAAAAGGGGGAGCAGGTTGATGATACAAACCCTCCTCGAAAAGGGGCAGCAGGTTGATGGTATGGACCGTCCATGAATAGGGGGAGTTATGGTGAGACTATCATTGCGATTATGATGGAAATTATGTGCAAGTTCGGAAAAGGCCAAGTGAGTCCGCAAATGCTGATGAGGTCCATCATTTACTTTTGGATGAGAGTATCCTCTCTTGAGAATGGTCTTGCGAACAAGATCACTCTTCTCTAGAGAGTGGTCCTATCCCTTACAAGATAAGTATGGTCCTACATATGGTACTCTTTTCTAAAGACTGATCATGCATTCACTTGTAGGATGGTGTCATAGACAAGAACACTCTCTTGAGAGTGGTCCTAGTGCTAACAGGATAAGGATGGTCTACAATGAGTCCTTCATTCATTTGTGGATGATCTGGTACTGCATTCATTTGCAAATGAGATATGCATTTAGTTACAGGTGATGTGGTCATGCATTCATTTGTGGACGAGATATGAATTTAGCTACAAATGATGTGTTCTTGCATTCATTTGTGGGTGATATCTACATTCATTTGTAGATTATGTGATCTTGCATTCATTTGTGGATAATATCTGCATTCATTTGCACACGATGTGGTCTTGTATTCATTTGTGGATGATATCTACATTCATTTGTAGATGATGTGGTCCTGCATTCGTTTGAGGATGAGATCTGCATTTAGTTGCATAAGATGTGGTCCTGCATTCATTTGTGAATGACCTCTACATTCATTTGTAGAAAATGTGGTCCTACATTCATTTGCAAACAATATGTTCTTGCATTCATTTGCAAATGTTCTAGCTAGTCGATTATATGGACCCTCCACGTGAAGGGGGAGTAGGTTGATGAGGATTGCATCATCTTGGGACTTATGTCCAAAAGTGATAGGGATTTATCATCCCACAAAGAGATCATGTGTGTTGCAGGTTGTGATTCTTTTAACAATGGTCAATCACAAATGAAGACGATGAAAGTATTAATCAAAGAATAGAGTGTTGCAAAGGATTGAGTGATTAATTGCTGTAAACGATCGAGTGATCAATTGTTGCAATGGATAGAGCGATCAAGTGGTGCAAGAAGATGAAGATCAAAGTATTGCTACAAAGAATCGAGTGATCCTGTGTTGCAAGACAATGAAGATCAAGGTGTTTTTGCAAAGGATCGAGTGATCGAGTGATGGAAGATGATGAAGATCAAAGTGTTTCTACAAAGGATTAAGTGATATAATACCGTAGAAGATGAAGAATCGGTGCTATAGAATATGATGTTCCAGTACCGAATATATTGAAAATGTTCCGACAACAGTTCCAATTACTGATGATTGTTGAAAAATTCATATGAAATATAGATGCTCTCTCTCCTTGATCCTACAGTTGATGACGTTGTTGCAAGTAGAATTCTCTTCTTGTTAAGGTGGAGTGTTGAAATATTGTAACTTCAAAGAATATTCTAAATGTATTTTACTTACATAACCCAAGAGAGATGTCTTATTTCTCCATTGGGATGTTACTATTGTAGTTGGTCATCAAAGAGTAATGAGGTATAACCTCCATTGTAAGTCAGGTAAATTTTACCCTCTTGAATATAATATAATACTATTTTATGTCTTCCTAGGTGAAGTTATCCCACTAAGTTTGTTGGGGCTGACATGCTAAGGTAAAATTCAAGTGAGAAAAAGAGTATAAATAGAGAAGTTGTGTTCGTCATTTGAACACACACACTCACTTGTGTTAGCACATAGGAGAGAGAAAGAGACAGATCAACAAGGAGAAGGAGCACATGTTTTGGGGATTTATCTTATACATCTATATAAAGGAAGCTTTGATGGGTTTTGTTACCGTTGAGGGTTTATGAGGATCAATCAGTGTCTATATTTTATTGTTTCTTTTAGTGATTCTGCATATGCTATTGATGTGAATTTTATTAAACACTAATGATATCTAGCTATGTTAGAAAAAAAGAGCGTAGAGAAATAACAAATATACAGTTAAATCATTAAACAAGATGCAGAACACATTAAACACATTACAGAGAGACACAAATATAATGTGGTTCACCCAAACGATGGGCTACATCCATAAATAAATTGTTATACCTTTTATTAGAATCCAGAGAGATGAAGGGATACAACCAGCAACAAAACCCATGCACTTCCTCTTCACGCTCTCACAGTCTCTCTCACACAATCACAAAGATTTTTTACAATGCTATAATACCATATACATTCGTGCTACAATGATTTATTTTATAGGGGAAAAAATAACATGGGAAAATACTACGGTTAACCCAATACCATGGGTCTACATAGTTGTTGGACAACACACATCCCAAAAAAATTCTCGGGGGCTCCACCCCCAAACCCCCGTTTCTCAAGGGATTTTCCCCCGAACCCCCTTTTTTGGGGCATTGCATTGAACCCCAAGGTAGGGAGAACGATTGTACAATACACCTAGGGTACAAACATGACTAAATAATATCTCTAGATCTGGAATATCATGCTCCACAACCAACAATATCCCACTTGGATACTGATCACAACAACTCCACCACTGTTGCACTTGCTAGTCTATGCTCTTGACCTTGGACGTGGAAATTTTTTTATTTTCAACTTCACTCTTGAAGGCCAACATAGGCCGAGAAGGAACTCGTTTTCTCTTTGGTTACTCCCTTTGTCAACATGTTTGTAGGATTTTGGCTAGTATGTATCTTTTCCAGTTTTAACAGTTATTAATCTAAAACAGATCGTATGAAGTGGTACTTGAACTGTATATGTTTAGTCTTTGAATAAAAGGATGAGTTCTTTGTAAGATGAATGGCACTATGGCTATCACTGTACAACTTGCTATTCTCCTTTTTCTTACCCAATTCCTCCATAAACCTCTGTAACTAAATCATCTCCTTACTAGACTCTAAAGAAGCAACATACTTTGCTTCTGTTGTTTAAAGTGAAACAACCTGTTGCAATTTTGAAATCCAACTTATTGCTATTCCACCCACAGTAAGCACATACCTTGTGGTGCTCCTCCTATTTTCTTTAACACCGGCCATATTTGCATCGACATATCCATGTAGAACAGTGTTTGAACCTCCAAAACATAATTCATGTGAAGTGGTACCTCTCAAATACTTGAGAATCCACTGTACTGCTTTCCAAAGCTATTTACCTATATTATTCATATACCTTCACACAACTTCCACTACATGTGCAATATCTGGCCTTGTGCACACCATGGCATACATCAAGCTTCCAACTACTGATGAATAGGGAATCCTAGACATGTAATATATTTCTTCCCGTGTCTCTCGACACATCTCCTTACTTAGTTTGAAATAATTGGATAAAGGATCTACTAACTGATTTTTCATTCTGCATTGTAAACCTCTGCAACACCTTTTCTATGTACTCACCTTGATACAACTTCAATTTGTGATTTTCCCATCTCTTGTTATTCTCATATGAAGGATTTTATTTGCAGTACCCAAATCCTTCATCGCAAATGAATTAGCTATTTTTATTTTGAGCACATTTATATCCTACATTTTAAACCCTGTAACAAGCATGTCATCCACATACAATAACAAGATAATATATCTTCCATTATCTAAACTCCTAAAAAGAAACACAGTTGTCCGAATGACGTCTATTCTAACCTTGTTCTATCATAAACTTATAAAATTTTAAATACCACTACCTTGGATCTTGGTTCAAGCCATACAAGCTCTTCTTCAACCTGCAACCCAAATTATCCTTCCCTTTGGCCTCATACCCTTGTGGCTACTGCATATAAATCCCTTCCTCCAAATCCACATGGAGAGAGGTTGTTTTTACATCTAACTATTCAATATGAAAATATTCTACCACCACTAGAATTAAAATGGTTCTAATTGAAGTCATTTTAACAACAAGAAAAAATATTTCACCAAATTCTATACCTTTCTTTTATGCGAACCCCTTTAGAACAAGTCTAGCCTTGTACCGCTTCTTTACTTTGTCTTCTTTGTTCAACCTATAAACCCATTTATTTTGCAATGCCCTCTTTTCTACACACAACTTAACCAGATCCCAAGTCTAGTTTCTTACCAATGAGTCCATCTCCTCATACATGCCTTGCTCCCACTTCCTTCTAGTTTCTACTTGCATTGCTTCTTCATAACATTCTGGTTCACCAAAATAAGTCATCAATAAATAATACAGTGAAGGAGAGGATCGTTCAGGGGTTCTACTTAACCTATTAGATTTTATTACTATTGTAGGAGTTTTAGGTACCTAATGCTTCTCTTGATTTTATGGTGCCTTTGGAACTTCATTTTCTTTGATTTCATCAAGCACTATGTACTCTATGTTTTCCTTTTCTTCTTTCTTTCCCTGCAACTAATCTTTGTACATGACCTTTTCATTGAATACTACATCTCTACTACTAATTATATTCCATTTTTCATAATACTGTAAACGATAACAAAAATCATCAATCCCATCTCCAATAAAGGTACATTTCTTGGATTTAGCTTCAAGCTTTCTTCTATCATATTTATCAATATGGAAAAATGCTTCACAACCAAAAGTTCTCAGAAATAAGTATTTTACCTATTTACCTATCCATTCCTCCTCTGGTATCCCACCATCCAAAGCACTTCAACGCCCTATGTGTATTAAATAAACAATAGTGTTTATAGCATCAGCCCAAATCTCATACACCTTGTTGTCTGTCTCCTGAGTAGTCTCTTGCTGTCTGTCTCCTTTCTTGTTTGGAGATCTGCAGTCTTTCTTCAGATGTCCTTTCTTACCATAGTTCCAACACTCTATTTTTCTGAATATGGACTTGGATATACCCTTTCCATACTTTTCACGGTTACCTCGGATCTTTCCTCTCTCCTTTTGTCTCCCTCTGCTCGCCATGGTCAACGCATTACCTGATGTCTCACCTGTGATTTTTCTTCGCATTGTTTCACTAATAATAACACCAACAACAACATCAAACTAAAGAGTGTTTGAACTAGAGATATATTTACTTACGTCCATGACCAGGCTATTCCAGTTTTCTGGAAATGAACACAAGATTATAAGAGACCTAACATCATCATCAAAGTTCACTTTTACAGAACTTAAATAGCTGGGAAGTGTATTAAACTCATTTAAATGATCAACAACAGATCCACCTTCAGACATCTTCATATTAAATAAACTCTTCATTAAAAATACCTTGTTGGAAGCCGAGGGTTTTTCGTAGAGCTTAACCAATGCGCTCATCATGCCCTCTTTTGTTTTCTATTTCTAAATATTGAAAGCCACCGGTGAATCCAGGCACAACCGTATTTTTCCCAGTGCCTTTTTTTCAAGAACCTCCCATTCTTCATCCTTCATAGCCATTTGTTGTTTTACTTTTTCACCCAACAACAGGTACAGATCGTTCTGGTACAGATAGTCCTCCATTTGCATCTTCCATAACTGATAGTTTTGTCTATTAAATTTCTTGACCCTAATGTTTCCTTCTTGTTACATTGCTCCCACTTGAACCAGGAACCCTTCGTTCCTATGAGTTTACCAGCTAAAAAGACCTTTTGGATTTGATACCAATTGTTAGAAAACAAGACCGCAGAGCAATAACAAATATAAAATTAAATAATTAAACAAGATGACAACAACATTAAACACTTTACAGAGAGAGACAAATATAACTTGGTTCACCCAAATGATGGGCTACGTACACAAAGAAATTGTTAGTCCTTTTATTACAATCCATAGAGATGAAGGGATACAACTTGCAGCAAAACTGTTGCACTTTCTATTCACATTGTCACAGTTTCTCTCACACAATTACAGAGATTGTTTACAATGCTACAATACCATATACAATCGTGTTACAATGATTTCTTTTATCTGGGAAAAATACCATAAGAAAATACTATGGTTAACCCAATACCATGGGTCTGCATAACTGTTGGCAAGGGGAACAAGTGTGCCGTATACCTAGGGTACGAACACAACTAAATAATATCTCTAGATCTAGAAGATCGGGATCCACAACCAACAAGATAAGCATATAAAACCTTAACACATATAAATTTCTGCAAATATCAAATGGGTATTCAATAGAATCAAGGAGATAGTTCATTGCAAGAGATATAACTAGACACATAGTTCCATAGGCTCTACCAGAGTCATTAAGTGAATCACACTTGTCTTCGTAGGACTTTGGCTCACTAACAACACCAATGGACACATGATAGAGACATTTTATCTTGATATACAAACACGTTTGAGGCTTCCATACAATACTTAAACGGAGAAAGGAGAGGAACTAATTTTGAATCCATGAAGTTGTTGTAAGCACCTGCAAACAAAAATCTCAATAAAAACTAAGAAGAATTATTTTGAATAAGACTAGATCTAATACCATGCGAAACTATGATTCAAAACAAGGTCTAGGAGATAAAGGAATGCTCACAACTTCATATATTCACAAATTATGTGAAAAAACAATGAAAGGACTAAAATTAACACATAAGAATGGTGCTAATAACTGAGTTTATTATCATTGTCCACTATGCAAATATGCCTGGAACATGTTTATATTACAATAGGAGAACATTGTTAGCATTTGGATGCAATTTGGATGCATACATGTGGAAATCTTAGATTGGACCTAAAAAAACCCTAGGTGGACAAATGAGCTGCCAAACCACCTCAAATAGTATAATATCCCAAATTTTTGACCTGACACTTATGGGAACAAGCCCCATTGTATATGATGTTACTTTGATGTTTTATTTTGTATATTGGGCATAAGACCCCACTACACATGAGAATGATGATTTGTTTGATATATTGGGCATAAGCCAATTGCATATGTTTTATGTATATGATTACATGTGTTTGACATGGACCCTAAAGCACATAATTGATGAGATATTTGTGTTGAGCGTGAGTGCTGAGGAACATGATTATTTGTTGTTTGTGTTGAGCGAGAAACTATGGAGCACATGAGTATTTGATGTTTGTGTTGAGCGATAGGCTTTAGAGAACATGAGTATTTTAGTGTTTGTGTTGAACGAGAGGCTCTGGAGCACATGAGTTATGAAACCTTTGTCTTGAGCACGAAGCTCTAAATCATATGAAAAGATAAGAACTGGAAGTGTTGCGAATAATCCCCGCAGCATTCCAAGTGGATGTTGAGCATAAGCTCTGGAACATCAGATGCTTGGCCATTGTATCCCTAGGTGTATCCTACAAATACATCCTAGTATTTGTGTTGAGCGGGTTGATATGGAATTGCACTAAGTTGTAACTCCTCGTTTATTAGTGTTGAGTATTGGCTCTAGATAAATGCTAGGAGTTACTGAAAAATTAATATCTTGAGTGAAACTGAATTTGATAAAACATTGATATCATCTTACTTATTTTTAAGTGCTTAAATGAAAATTTAAATTTCTGTATCTCATCATGTACTAAAGAACTACCATGTTAAATGAGGTAATCCAACATGCAAGGAGGTTTAGAGTTTCCTAACCTAGTTGACCTAACCCCTACCTGAAGGCCTTAACAAATAAGTGACTATAAGCTAAAAAGAAAAGTATCATATGATTAGGGATCATGCTATATAAGATGTAAAGTAAAAATGTTAACAACGATGTATATATATATATATATATAATGAGTGTAAAAGAGTAAGCATAAGTATTAATACTAGTAATTATGAATAATAATGAAATGATCGATGTATTATTATTTATTACTAATATTAATTAAATATTAAATACCTAAAAGACGCAAAGTAGGAACTAGTCAAAGAGTTTCTAAGTTAAATTAAATAAATATTCAATTCACCTAGATTAACTAAAAATGGTTATTTCAAGAAAACAAATGATTCTTCATTTAACTGCTTCTTTTCCTAAAGTCTATCTATAAATACCCAAGCCAAAGAGAGGTTGGGGGATCTTTTGATTATTCCATCATTATACCTGATTATTCTCAAGAGAGTTCTTAGAGAGAATTTTTCCCAAGAGGAAAGAAAACTGATATGGAACCTGTTATTCCAGATAGGGAATCCTTACCTTAGGATCTCTAAGCTACTTGCATGTTGGAACCAACTCAAGGGGATCTAGATTGAAACTAGGAATGATTTCCAGTGACGGTTGGGTGGAACGTGGTAGTTCCCAAATTATTCAATTAACTGAATAGAGGTTGAAAGTGTCTATGTCCTTGTTAATTGTGTGTGTTTGAGTGTGCAGGATCTACAACCATCAAAATAGCTTCAAATTGTAGGTATGAGGTTTTTTTATCTTCCTTACAGTTCATACAATTTTCTTATTAAATGAAGGGATTAAAAGTCTAGAATGACAATATGAATATTATCGTTCTATTGTAGCTAGGTTATTTATTTTACATAACCTTAAAGGAAAAACTAGGGTTATTTAATTTACGTATTCACACAAACACTAGAAATAAAGATTATTCTATAGGAGTGTCTTTTTAAACCATGATTCTCTAGTTAGGAAAATATAGATTTTATTCTTATTATTAGTTTTAGATTGTCACATATACTTTTGTCAGTTTTCAAAACCATATGAAAATATGGTCTCTACTATTTCTGCATTACTCTTCCATCATTTATGTTTTAAATTCAATCTTCTCTAATGGTATATTTTTCTAACATAGTCTAGATTATTTAATTTAGTTAGATTCCTAATTATTGTTCAAACCTAAATACAAAAGTAAAAAAAAAATTACATACAGATAATCCAATTTATAAACTCCACAAAAAAAGGTCAAATCTTTGAGTGGAAGAACTTCAAACTAGGATTAGATGATATAAATAAAATAACTAATAATCTATCAATCAAAAGGAACTAGTTAAATACATAGAAATCAAACTCTATCTTAAAATCCAGCTCTACTTTTCCACTGTTGGCAGATTACATATTGCCAGAACCCTTATTATTATTTCACCCATCAAATACATAATATACAACTATAGCATAAAACACTGAATCAAGTAAATACCATTTCTATGATTGAATGATAAACAATTACAAATGATATCAACTACTATAAACTAACTACCAAGAATCAAATATATATATAATACAAACCAAATTATTGACCAACATAACCATTTAAAAACCTAGGATTGAATCCTGATGGCATCAATTCCAAAACAAAATTATACATGATGTGTTAAACACCAGTTCACGTGTTAGACAGACCAGGATGGAATCCTATAGGCTTATGAAATCAAAACCATAATGCTACGTTGAAGCAATGTTCCATGCATTAGACATCCCAAGATCAGATTCTGTAGGCTTGCATTATTGAAAACAAAATCAAATCGAATTACATGTTTATGAATCGAATCATGTAGGTATCGATTTTAAAACCACAACGTATTAACTCTATAAAGGATTTGCATTACAATCTTCCCATGAAAGTTTCAACATTGTTAAGTTTTCATATTCTTAGATAAGACATCAGTATATCATTTCATTTTTCATAACTAAAGAATATAAACAGGATCACTGAAAGAAACAGTATCACAATAACAACACAAATTTATCTTGGGAAAACCCTAAAGGGAAAAAACCAGCAAAAGCTTCTTCAATATAGATGCCCCCAAAAGGTAAAAGATAAAACCAGCAAGGAGATCAAAGCCTGATCCTCCTCCTTCTCCTGCTACTCTTCTCTTCTCCACCAATGCGCTATACAAGTGTGTGTGTGTGTGTGTTCCAAATGAGGAGCACTACACCTCTATTTATATTCATATGTTCCCTTATGTTAACTCATCTATCATGTAGGCTCGAGTTAATCATGTAGGCTCGAGTTACACATGTAGGATCAAGTAACCACACTGGGGTGCGAATGACCCACCTTTACAATTAGAGGGGACTGCCTCATGACTCTTATTAGTTCTTCTGATTAGGAGCATCGGGGTACAAAGTAATATAAGTGGTTCTCCTGGTAGGACCATCGGGGACCACAAAGAAATACATATAGAATATTCTTCGAAGTTACAATATTTCAACACTCCCCCTTAACGAGAAGGGTATTCTATAACAACATCAACAACAACAGTAATAGGAGAGAGATAGAGGACATCATCAACGTCATCAGGGTGATACATCTATAAATCATTGGAATATTTTCAACATCATGTAGTCTTCATATTCAATCTTTAGTCTTCAGCATCATCAGTACTTTGACCGCTTCGGTCAGCAACATCTTCAGCATCTTGACTCTTCAATCAGCAACAACATCTTCAGCACTTTTACCTTTCGATCAGCAACATCTTCAACACTTTGACCTTTCGATCAGCAACATCATCTTCAGCACTTTGACCTTTCGATTAGCAACATCATCTTCAACACTTTGACCTTTCGATTAGCAACATCATCTTGAACACTTTGACCTTTCGATCAGCAACATCTTCTTCAACACTTTGGTCTTTTGATCAGCAACAACATCATCATCATACTCTGATATTTCGATCAAAAACATCATCATGAAAACATAAACATCATCATCATCAAAATATCAGCATCAAAATATCATCATCATCATACTTTGATCTTTCAATCAGGATCATCATTATCATTAGCCTCTGATCTTTCGATCAGAAACATCATCAACCGAACATCATCATACTCTAACATCAACTTATCCTCATATTCTAATATTTCGATCAGTACGTCATCATCATCATACTTTGATAATACGGCATCATCATCATCAGGATCTCATCATCATCACATTTTGATCTTTCGATCAGAAACATCATCATCATCATTGCATTCTGATCTTTCGATCAGAAAACATCATCATAATCAGCAACATCATAATCATAAGCAACTTCTGATCTTCCGATCAGAAAACATCATCATCATCATATCCTAATCTTTTGATCAGAGAACATCATCATCAGCAACTTCTGATCTTTTGATCAGAGAAACATCATCATCATCATATTCTGATCTTTTGATCAGAGAACATCATCATCATCAACAACAACATCATCATCATATTCTAATCTTTCAATCAGAGAACATCATCATCATATTCTAATCTTTCAATCAGAGAATATCATCATCATCAACAACTTCTGATCTTTCGATCAGAGAAACATCATCATCATCATATTCTGATCTTTTGATCAGAGAACATCATCATCATCAGCAACAACATCATCATCATATTCTGATCTTTTAATCAAAGAACATCATCATCATCAGCAACTTCTAATCTTTTGATCAGAGAACATCATCATCAGCAGCAACATCTGATCTTTCGATTAGAAACATCATCATCATCATCACACTCTGATCTTTTGATCAGGAAACATCATCATCAGAAGCAACAGCCCATAGTACAAAGACAAAGAAGTCTTTGGATCTCTTTTGGACTCAAAATCCAAGGATGATGCAATCCTATCACATTCTCGACAACCGAGGTCACCGGATCCATTCTCAACTGAGGTTCAAGGATGATGCAATCCTGCCACATTCTCAATGACCAAAGTTACACTAGATCCATTCTGAACCGAAGCTCAAGGATGATACAATCCTTCCACATTCTCGATGACCGAAGTTACACCGGATCCGTTCTGAACCAAAGTTCAAGGATGATACAATCCTGTCACATTCTCAATGACCGAAGTTACACCGTATCCATTCTGAACCAAAGTTCAAGGATGATACAATCCAACCACATTCTCGATGACCAAAGTTACACCGGATCCATTCTGAACCGAAGTTCAAGGATGATACAATCCAACCACATTCTCGATGACCGAAGTTACACCGGATCCGTTCTGAACCGAAGTTCAAAGATGATACAATCCTGCCACATTCTCGATGACCGAAGTTACACCGGATCCATTCTAAACTGAAGTTCAAGGATGATATAATCCTACCACATTCTCGATTACTGAAGTTACACCGGATTTGTTCTGAACCGAAGTTCAAGGATGATACAATCCTACCACATTCTCGATGACCGAAGTCACCGGATCACTTCTGGACATATGTCCCAGGATGATACAATCCCTCTTCATTCTCGAAGAATGAGGTCTTCGGATCACTTTAGGGAAAGTTCCCAGGGATGATACAATCCCACTGCATTCTCGAGGACCGAAGTCACCAGATCACTTTAGGGAAAGTGGCTAGGGATGATACAATCCCTCTTCATTCTCGAAGAATGAGGTCTCCAGATCACTTTAGGGAAAGCGCCCAGGGATGATACAATCCCACTACATTCTTGAGGACCAAAGTCACCAGATCACTTTAGTTCAAGTGCCCAGGGATGATACAATCCCACCACAACATCACTACTCCCCCTTTCAGCGAAGGTCTTTTTGAACCACACCAAGCTTGTCTCGAAAGTGTTCAAACTTTACTCGGGACAGAGGTTTCACCAACACATCATCATCTAAACCATCATCATCTACATCTTCAGTATGTGGATACTGAACTATCACCATCTATATCTCCAATATGTGGATAGTGAAAGCATCATCACCTCTATATTCAATATAGAAATACGGAATCACCATCATCTGAATCTACAGTACGTAAATACTGAAACATCATCTATATCTTCAGTATGGGAATACTGAAATCATCATCATCTATATATTCAGTATGTGAATACTGAAATCATCATCATCTATATCTTCAGATGGGAATACTGAAACATAATCATCTCTATATTCAGTATAGAAATACTAAATCACCATCATCTGTATCTATCTTCAGGTCAAAGGGACCTGATATCAGCTTCCAAAGCCATATGGCTTCACAACTTAGCAGAGCAATCTGCTATGTATTCTGCTTCAGCCATGCTAAGAGAAACACTGGACTATTTCCTATTGAACCATGAAATCATAACAGACCCAAAAGCATCTACCTGATGTGCTTTTCCTGTCTGAGATACCTCCAGCTCAATTTGCATCTGTATAGCCATACAATCTATAGTCATGGTTTCCATCATAGTATAGACCAAATTCTATAGTCCCTTTTAGATATCTCATCACATGTTTTGCAGCTACTAGGTGAACCCATCTTGGTTGAACAAGATATTGACTTAGTGTGTTCACAACAAAACAAATGTCTGGTCTGGTATAAGTACATCAATGAACCAATGATTTGTTTGCAATGAGTCACATCCACTAACTCTGATGAGTCATCAGCTAACAGCTTCAGGTTGGAGTCCACGGGTGTGGCCATGGCTTTGCATTCCAACATATTGAATCTCTTCAATATCTCTACCGCATACTTTCCTTGGTTGAGAAATATTCCTTCTGAATTTTGCCATACCTCCAAACCTAGGAAATAATGCATTAACCCAAGGTCTTTCATCTCAAATTATTCTACTAGTTTCTTCTTGCTTTCCATGATTTGTTTCTCATTCCGTGTCAAGAATAAGTCATCCACATATAATAATAGGATGACAGGTTCATCTTCTACAACCTTGTAGTAAATGTTAGGATCGACTTTACTCTTGGCAAGGCCCATGCTCATTAGGAAACTATCTATTCCTCCATACCAAGCTCTAGGAACTTGCTTCAGTCCATAGAGGGCCTTCTTCAACTTGCATATGTGAGTCCATCTGTCTTCAAATTCAAATCCTTGTGATTATTCGATGTAAAACTCTTCCTCAATCATTCCATTAAGGAAGGCTTGTCTTTACTTCATCATGGAATAAACTACCATGATATTTCTAAATGAAGTGTACCTTACTTCCTGGAGTAAGATTCTCTTCAGAATTAATTCCCTCTTTCTGATAGAAACCTCTAGCCACAAGTATTTCCTTACTTCTATCAACAACATATTTTATCTTGCAAATCCATTTGGAAGATACGACATTCTTGCTTTCTGGTTTGAGTACTATATCCCATACATCGTTCTAGTATTCTTTCATCATAACATCTTCCATGAGTTCGTCTTGTCAGGTCATCAATATATCCTAGTCTTATGCATTCAACCTTGAAGGTTGGAACCCACTTTACTTTTGGTAAAGTCTCGATCCATCACTAAGTTATCCATCATGTCGTACCATGTCCAGCTCAGATATCTTCTATAGTCACTCCCCCTGAAGTGGAGTATCATCTTCCCTCTTCATTCTGTACAGGTGGTTCTATGCTTGATATATACTGGTAAATAGAGTATCTAATGCCATAGTCTATTCTTTCTGAGGCAAATCACGAACCTTGCTTTGTACACTTGTTCTTGTGGATCCATATGGAGGATACTATGTACTTCCCTTTATGTCTCGAAATCATATCGTATACATCATTCCTCATGATCAACTGTTATTCTTTGATCATAGCTTCTTTCATAGCATTCTTTTCTTCATCTTGAGTTATCTCTCATACCCATGGTGGTCTTCATCCTTCGAGGTGGATCTACCGCTCTCTGAAGCTCTTTCTTCCGTCATGGTGTCTCTGACCCTGGGAGCTTTAGATTTTATTGCAGTGAATCTTGAATTGTCATCACTTGTTCTTCAGAACAAGTCTCATCCTTCTTGTAGGAGGTTGTACAGGACCTTTCCTACAAATCAAATGCACCAGTTGCATAGTTAGAACTATTTCATAAAACATATGCATAATGACAAATTCTTATGCATCATACAACTGTTTAGCCAATACAACGTTCATCCATATCTCATAGAAACTTTCTAGATGCCTTCCATCTCTATCATGACATTATTGAGATTGTGCACTAATCCAATATGTCATCAAGGCGGATTTATTCTAGATAAGTAGAAATGGAGAGAACCATGAGCTACTTACCCATCACATGCATATTAGTAGTATACAGTCATTAATGCAAACAATCTATCATGCATAACACATTAACTGAATATAATCAAATGTATAACAAAACAATATCATGAAATGACAATTGAATACTTATCTTTTATTTGTTTCGTGGGTAAACTCCATCTTGATCATTCTACTTCATCATCTTCTTCATTCATGACATCATCATTTCTTATTCAAATGATAAGATGGATAAGAGGTTGTTCAAGAATTGAGTTCTTCACATTTCTCATCGCTTGAGGGATCTTCTTTGAATGGTGAGAGCTTGATATTCAATTGCTCCCATCTTCTTCTTCTCTTCTTATGAGTTGAGCTTCTTCTTCTTCCCAGAGTCAACTGAAAGTAATAACTTCCTTCTGGCATACATTCTTCGCATGAATGAATCCCACGATCCTGGGAGACCATTCAAGGTGGCTATCACCACTTCTGCATTCTGGATCTTCACATTCTTCAATTGTTTTCTTAAAGCCATCTTCTGTTTTATGTTCTTATCTTCAAATAGCTTGATCAAGGAATCAAACATCTTCAGTGTCTTTATGGAAGA
>LPNX010008227.1:145220-159582 GCA_001517045.1 Pseudotsuga menziesii | reverse complement strand
AGATCACTTTGAAATGAGAACCTCAAATTCAAATAGCAAAAGATTAGATCTTACCGATTTGAGGTGTTCGTCCTGCTTCCGGAGCTGGCTGATCTAGGGTTTGTTAGAGAAACCCAATTTTAAAAACTTGGAATATTTAAGATATAATTGGATATAAATATAGATCTCTTCAAATGGAGCTGTCCAATGTACTCCTTTTCTGAAAACAGTGGAGGAAAGCTCTCGGAATAGGAAGCCCTAGTTTTCCAATTTCTTCTTCAGAAATTCCTGTCACTGCTTCTGTGATATCTCCAAAATTAATGCTCCTATATGTCTGAAATTGCACACTGAGGTAAATGAACATGTCCCTGATCCAAAACCATAGGTTTCATCAGAATTGGTTTCACCAATTGGGATTTATGATCCTTTTCCCAAGGTGACCTGTTACAGGATTGTTCAGAACAACGAAGTTGTACAGCCTTCCACGTGTCACTATTTCATCTTTTGGTTCTGAAATTTTGACCATAGAAAGTACCATCCGTGATATTATTGGAACATCTTTAGGAATTTAATGTGGACCTCTGTAGCCCATGCTATATCAATTTTCCCCATGTGTCCCGTTTAGGGATGAATTCTGGAGGAGGATGGAACCCTGATTTTCAGGGATCATATCTCCCAGAATATAGCGAATCTGAGGCCGAATTTTGGAAAAAGTATAGATCCGAATTTTATCTTCAGGCTTTGCAATTTTAAGCTTTTAATACTTCACCAATATTTTGCTATAGTGAATTTACCAAAAATTAGAAGTTTTAGTATTTAGGGTTTTTCTAGCTCGTGGTCAAACTAGGGTTTGACTTTCCTGGAGTTTCACCCAACCAAAAATATTGATGCAGGTCTCTAAACTTTGATTTTGATGAGGACAGCAATCCTATGCCAGGCTCACTAAAAAATTCCTCTTCAGCAAGAAGGCCTAATTTCTCGCACCGAAAACTAAAAATGCTCGGAATCAAATTCCGCTTCGACAGAAAGATGCACCCTTCAATGGAGAGTCAGCCTAGCCTTATTTTTCTGATCAATTGTGGAGAGAGAACCAAAAAGTAAGAATTCCTAGCTTCTGTACCTTGTGAAAGCTATCCTATTCAGGTTAGCTCTGATACCATGTTAAGTTTTCATATGCTTCGCTAAGACATCAGTATATCATTTCATTTTTCATAACTAAAGCATATAAACAGGATCACTGAAAGAAACAGTATCACAAAGAAAACACAGATTTATCCTGGGAAAACCCTAAAGGGAAAAACCCAGCAAAATCTTCCTCAATATAGATGCCCCAAAAAGGTAAAAGATAAAACCAGTAAGGAGATCAAAGCCTGATCCTCCTCGTTCTCCTACTACTCTTCTCTTCTCCACTAATGCGCTATACAAGTGTGTGTGTGTGTGTTCCAAATGAGGAGCACTACACCTCTATTTATATTCATCTATTCACTTAAGTTAACTCATCTATCATGTAGGCTCGAGTTAATCATGTAGGCTTGAGTTACACATGTAGGCTCAAGTAACCACACTGGGGTGCTAATGACCCACCTTTACAATTAGAGGGGACTGCCTCATGACTCTTATTAGTTCTTCTGATTAGGAGCATCGGGGTACAAAGTAATACAAGTGGTTCTCCCGGTAGGACCATCGGGGACCACAAAGAAATACATATAGAATATTCTTCGAAGTTACAATATTTAAACAAACATAAACCCTAACATAGTCACATATTTAAATAAACCTAAAAACAAAATGTACCAGTTGTGTATTCACCCCAAAGGCTGAGCAAGGCTCATGGGTGTGAGGAGAAACCCCATCCCACAACCAAAAACAAATTATACCCAACAAAAATAATGCCAAGAAGGAATAATTAAAATCCTATTGTCAACACTTATAGTCACAACCTTAACAAACGTAGAAACCATATGTGCAAGAAGTATTCAAAGCTAAAGGACATAATAATAAAACCTAGTCACGATAAAAAAACATAATTCCACAAATTTAATTCATGAATAGTAAATTAACGCATGCACAAGTTACATAGTGCCATTGCAAGAAATGGCACTATAATGCCAAATATTTCACATGATATAATTCCAAGAACAACACCATTCCATTAAAACATCAAACCATACAATTTGGTTACAAACGAAAACCTATTTATAGAGTCAAGTCTTCAGTTGGAGAGACACGAATCACCCAACATTTTTACATTTGGAACTTCAAGGGATAATTCAAATACAATTGCATCTCTTGTATTCCCAACACCATACAAAGGCCCCAAACAAACTATCAAGGCCTATTAACAAAAATACACAGAGATAAACACTCCCGGGACAAAGTGCAACACTCTGTCACACATACGCGCACAGTTAAAGGCCTACTCTTTTCATATAGGTTACTTGTTAAATGGTTGCATAGACAGTTCAGAGAGCCATCGACAAGCCATGAGTCCAAGCAACCCCTATAACCTACCAAATCGAATACATAGAGCCATTATAAGTATGATGAAACCTCATCTAAAGCAACAACCAAAACAACATTGCAAAACTAGGTTGAGAACATACCTTTTGATGTAGGGGAAGTTGTTACTCCACGCACCATAAACACCCAAGAGACAAAACCACATAGACCACCTGAAGAGTCAAATGATTCACACAAACAATAAATCCAGCATTTGTAGCTCGTTTCCCACTCTTTCCAAGGAGATATAAATGCACCACCCTGGTTTCCACTATAAGCAAAATTCTTACCCACATCTCCATGGTCAAACCCATAACGATTTCTCTTTAGCACTAAACCCTCATCAAAACCCTCTTTTGCATTGTTAAGACGTAGTTTTATGTCATATGAAATATGCCATAAAAGGTTTATACATAACCCAAAGTCTTTCCAAATACTTATCACAAGGTTTTCCATGACATAGGAATTAAGCCTTAAACCCTAGGCTTTACACCTTAAACTTTTACATGTTATAAATGGAAAATCAAGTGGATAAAAATATTATAACCTCCAAACATAATAATAATTCCAACCATGAATATTTAGGTCATACACTCCCAACTTTGTGTAAACATAGAAATTAGGTATGCTTAGTCAAGGACTTTAGTCCTCTTATCGTTGGTATGCATAGAATAGTCTACAATAGTTATCATGATGTATGATGTTACGTTTCACTGTCATATATAGTTTCCGTCACTAAAGTAGCATGCACAAAAGTGGAAGTTTTCATTAGTTCATAATGAACTAAGTAAACCCCGTAAAAGCTGGAGGAGCCTTTTTACCTCTCCAAGTGGTCCCTTAAGGGATAAAAATATTGCCACTCCACCCTTTGAAAGTTAAAGGAAAGTAAAAAATTTGAATAAATAAAACCATAAACGTAGTAAAAAAGAGATAAATATGAAGTAAGACATAACTAAACCAACATATGCAAATATATGTTAAAATAGTAAACACTACCAGAGTAATCACATAACAGGCTCAAGTAATATAACAATAGTGCATAATTACATCATCATTACATAGGAAAATACATAGAAAATGAAAGGCAACTTACGACACTTATATCTAGTAAACAAGGAGAGACATATTCTGAAAAAAGATAAATTAATGTCCATGACAGGTAGTATTTAACTAGCCTACATTTTTTTTGAATTTTAGTGACATTACAATTAGTCACAAATTCCTATGTGGACATGGCTAGAGCATTCTAGGACATAAATGAAGGTAGGGTAAGTGTGGTGGAGTACATGGGTGAGTGGTAGTGGCTCTAGAAAGCAATAAATGGTCCAAAAGAGACAAAAACATGCAATTACCATGCATGGGTGCCTCTCGTCAATCAATTTCCCTGTTTTATGGAGTGGGAGTGCACCAAGGACTAAACTAAATCATTATAGATTCAGAATTATGAAAAACACAATTGTTTTGTTTGCAAATATCAATTAGTATTCTTCTTGAATCTACAAGAAATAAGAGAGAGTAATAAGCATTTTCATCAAAAATAGATTTGAAATCATATAAACAATTTTAAAACAACACTTATATTTCTCTAATGGTTCATTTACATACAAGTATTCATACATCATAAGCTTGCTTAGTAGCAAGCTAGTTGATCCATAGGGTAACGACCGGTGCATGGTACTGTAACGACTGCGGGGTATGGGATTGTTAAGGTATGGATGATGTTGGATCATATTGTTGTCTGAACAAATGTAGTTTGAGGATCAATACCTCAATCTGAATTTGGTTGGAGATCGTGATGAGATTCTTCGATTTAGGGTTCGGCGCTGAACTATAGGGTAACGCCGGTTGGGTAGTGTAGCGACTGTAATAGGATGGAGGTTGTTGCCTAAATAAATATGGTTCTGACTAATTCCTGAATCTGAATTTGGATCGAGATGATTGTATGGACCATTGATGGGGATCATGATGTGGCGACCGCGAGGTCTAGCAGAAGAACTGAGCCGATAGGTTCTCATATTGTGGTTGTGATTGGAACAGAAGGAAACAATGACATACATGAAATGGTATTTAGCAGAAAACAATCCTAATCCAAGCGGTAGAGGTCGAAAATCTGAATCTCAACTATGTTCAAGGACTTCATATATTGAGGATAAGAAACTCGAACAATGACGAGATCTGTAAAGGCCTCTACCATAAATAGTTGAATGATGGTAAGTTCCTCTTTATAATTTTTTCACTCAACGAGATTGAAAGATTTTGAAAAAAATAAACTCACCTAAATAGGTTAAATTAGGTTAAATTTGTCCATATTATATGGAGGGAGTGGTCATTTAAGAATTTAATTTATACCCTGTGTTATCATAATTTACAGTGTGTGGGTTTAACTACAGCGGTCCACATGACTATCTTTTATTTTCCTTATTAATTAAGATGTATATTTTATTTCATTATTTTGAATAGTTGACCAAATTATATGGAGGTAGTGGTGGTGGTAGTTTCATAATGTAATTATATGGAGGGAGTGGTGCTGGTATTTTAAGAATGTAATTATTACCATGGGTTATCATAATTCTTTGTGTGTGGGTTTGAATATAACTGTTTATATGACCATTTTTATTTTTTATTAATTAATATGTATATTTTGTTAAATTTTCATATGCTAAGCTAGATCATTAGTATTTCATTTCGAATTCATAACAAAAGCATATAAACAGGATCACTGAAAGATAGACAAACACAACCATACAAAAAGAACACAAAGATTTATCTTGGGAAAACCCTAAAGGGAAAAACCCAGCAAAATCTTCCTCAATATAGATGCCCCAAAAAGATAAAAGGTAAAACCAACAAGGAGATCAAAGCCTGATCCTCCTCCTTCTCCAGTTACTCTACTCTTATCCACTAATGCGCTACACAAGTGAGAGTGTGTGTGTCTCAAATGAGGAGCACTACACCTCTATTTATATTCATCCATTCACTTAAGTTAACTCATTCGACATGTAGGCTCGAGTTAAATCATGTAGGCTCAAGTGACCACACTGGGGTGCTGAGGACCCACCTTTACAATTAGAGGGGACTACCTCATGACTCTCATTAGTTCTTATGATTAGGAGCATCAGGGTACAATGTAATACAAGTGGTTCTCTTCATAGGACCATCGAGGACCACAAAAAGATACATATAGAATATTCTTCAAAGTTACAATATTTCAACACTCCCCCTTAACGAGAAGGGTATTCTACAACAACATCAACAACAACAAGAGTAGAGATAGGGAACATCATCAACATCAGTAGGGTAACACATCTATAAATCATTGGAATCTTTTCAACATCATGTAGTCTTCGTCTTCAATCTTCAGTATTCATTATCATTAATTCTTTGACTGCTTTGATCAACAACATCTTTAGCATTTTGATCTTTCAATCAGCAACGACATCTTCAGCACTTGGACCTTTCGATCAGCAACATCTTTAGCACTTTGACTATTCGATCAGCAACAACATCTTCAGCATTTTTGACCTTTCGATCAGTAAAATCTTCAGCACTTTGATTGTTTAATCAGCAACAACATCTTCAGCATTTTTGACCTTTCGATCAGCAACATCTTCAGCACTTTTACTTTTCGATCAGCAACAACATCTTCAACACCTTGACCTTTCGATCAGCAGCAACATCTTCATCACTTTGACCTCTTGATCAGCAATATCATCATCAACACTTTGACCTTTCGATCAGTAGCAACATCATCATCATCATATTCTGATCTGTCGATCATAATCATCATCACATTCTGATCTTTCGATCAGAAACATCATCATCATACTCTGATATTTCGATCAGAAACATCATCAACATACTCTGATCTTTCGATCAGAAACATCATCATCATATTCTGATCTTTCGATCAGAAACATCATCAACATATTCTGATCTTTATATCAGTACGTCATCATCATCATACTCTGATATTTCGATCAGTATGTCATCATCATCATACTCTGATCTTTCGATCAGTACGTCATCATCATCATAATTCGGTCTTTCGATCAGTACGACATCATCATCATCAGCAACAACCTACAATCCACAACTCAAAGACAAAAAAGTCTTTGGATCACTTTTGGACTTAATGTCTAGGGATGATACAATCCCACCACATTCTCGACAACTGAAGTTACTGGATTGATTACGAGAGAATCAGTCCCTATCACTTTAGGACTAAGTCCAAGGACGAAGCAATCCTACCACATTCTCGAGGACCGAAGCCACCGGATTGATTACGGGAGAATCAGTCCCTATCACTTTAGGACTATGTCTAAGGATGATGCAATCCTACCACATTCTCGAGGACCGAAGCCCCCGAATTGATTACGGGAGAATCAGTCCCTATCACTTTAGGACTATGTCTGAGGATGATGCAATCCTACCACATTCTCGAGGACCGAAGCCACCGAATTGATTACGGGAGAATCAGTCCCTATCACTTTAGGACTATGTCCAAGGATGATGCAATCCAACCACATTCTCGAGGACCGAAGCCACTGGATTTATTACGGGAGAATCAGTCCCTATCACTTTAGGACTATGTCCAAGGATGATGCAATCCTACCACATTCTCGAGGACCGAAGCCATCAGATTGATTACGGGAGAATCAGTCCCTATCACTTTAGGAGTATGTCCAAGGATGATGTAATCCTACCACATTCTCGAGGACCAAGGTCACCGGATCTATTATGGACAGATGTCCCAAGATGATACAATCCATCTTCATTCTCGAAGACCGAGATCTCTGGATCACTTTAGGGCAAGTGCCCAGGGATGATGCAATCCCGCCACGTTCTCGAGGACCGAGGTCACCAGATCTATTATGGACAGATGTCTTGGGATGATACAATCCCTCTTCATTCTCGAATATTGAGGTCTCTGGATCACTTTAGGGCAAGTGCCCAGGTATGATACAATCCCACCACGTTCTTGAGGACCGAGGTCACCGTATCTATTGTGGACAGATGTCCCCGGATGATACAATCCCTCTTCATTCTCGAGGACCGAGGTCTCCGGATCACTTTAGGGAAAATTCCCAGGGATGATACAATCCCACTACAATATCACTACTCCCCCTTTCGAGGAAGGTCTTTTCTAAAAACACCAAGCTTGTCTCAAAAGTGTTCAAACTCTACTCGAGGCAGAGGCTTCGTCAGTACATCATCATCCAAACCATCATCATCTACATCTTCAGTATGTGAATTGTTAGTTTTTCAACATTTAAGCTAGCATTATGTTAGGATCTTTTCACTGAGAGAATAACAAGTACAACAATAACATAAGCACATCACATGAGACAAGAGACACAAAGATTTTAGGAGGGGAAACCACAAATGGAGAAAACCCTTCAACTTCCTCTAAGATAGTATCACCACAAGATGTGAAAACCAAAACAGTAAGATGACCTCCCAACACAATAGCAGCCTTCTGTCTTCTGTCAAGCCAAAGTATTTCCTTCTCCAAAGGTGCGCCACACTTGAGAGAGCAAGTGTTGTTAGTCACAAGTGATAAATAGAGAGACACACCCTCTCTATTTATATTAGTCCGTTCACTTAAGTTGCCATTTCACACGTAGGCTCAACCCTAATAATTACCACTCGAGCCTACACCTTAATTAGTGTATAATAACTCAAGTGCCCCGAAACAGTGGGGACTTACCTAATGACTTGACATGACTTGATTACATTATTAATCCTCCCGATCGGAACATCGGGGTATGACCACATGACTCAAATGCATAATAGAAACATCCCAAAATAACCATCGGGTTACAATACATAGAATACATAGAAGAATACATTCCAAAGTTACATATACATCAACACTCCCTCTTAACTAGGAAGGTATTCTTTCAACACAAGTTTTCAGCACTGGTCTTCTTCTCTGCATCAACTGGATCATCTTCGTCTTTGAGTCATATTTGTCTTCAAGTCATCTTCATCTTCAAGTCATTTGGATCATCTCTCGATCTAGATCATCATAGAATGGCATCACTAGATCTAGATCATCACTCGATCTGGATCAACATCACTGGACTGGATCTGGATCATCTCTCGATCTGGATCTCTGCTGCTGGATTTGGATCATCACTCGATCTGGATCTCTTGGAGTCATCATAACTGGATCTGGATCATCACTTGATCTGGATCTCCTCTAGTCATAATCATGTGTGTACTATCTCGTCATAGGAAGTTCTACAGAGCCAGCCCTTTTTCATGCTGGATGTAGGCCTACCCTCATGTAGGTCTTCGCCCAGCACTTACATCTGACCTGCTCGTCAGAAAGGAACACCCAGCACTCACATCTGATCATGTAGTAAACTACAATCCCATCAGAAAGGCCCAGCACTCACATTCACCAGCATGGTAGGCACAATCAACTACCATCTGTGAAATGGCTCAGCACTTACATCTGATCTACTCGTCAGAAAGGCCCATCCATCCAGACAAGAACACATCCTATCATAGTGATGGAAGACTCCCACCGAGACAAGAACACATCCTTTCACAGTGGTGGAAGATTTCTCCACTTTCATCCAGACAAGAACACATCCTATCACAGTGATGAAAGACTCCCACCCAGACAAGAACCAATCCTATCACAGTGATGAAAGACTCCCACCCAGACAAGAACCAATCCTATCACAGTGGTGGAATATTTCTCCACTTTCATCTAGACAAGAACACATCCTATCACAGTGATGAAAGACTCCCACCCAGACAAGAACACATCCTATCACAGTGGTGGAATATTTCTCCACTTTCATCCAGACAAGAACACATCCTATCACAGTGATGAAAGACTCCCACCCAGACAAGAACACATCCTATCACAGTGGTGGAATATTTCTCCACTTTCATCCAGACAAGAACACATCCTATCACAGTGATGAAAGACTCCCACCCAGACAAGAACCAATCCTATCACAGTGGTGGAAGATCTCCTACACTTACATCCATCCAGACAAGAACACATCCTATCACAGTGATGGAAAGGCTTGCACTCACATTTGATCCTACGAGAACACATCTCTGTAGTCATATCAGAATGGCCCCCAATCCTCCTCGACTGAGCTACCTGGTAACTGACCAGGCACCTCCACTCTCCTAGAGAATGGCAGTTTCCCTTACATCCGACCTGCTCATCGGAATGGCCAACACTCACATCTGACATGGAAGGATCTAAATCCTTTAGCCATGAACAGAATGGTTCAGCCCTTACATCTGATCAAGTGGGAACACATCCCTCTGTCATATCAGAATGGCTATACAGTCCTGCACTGAATGATCCTGGTAACTGACCAGATGCCTCCATTCCTAGAATGGCAATTGCCCTTACATCTGTCCTACTCGACAGAATGGCACAGTCCTTATATCTGTCCTCCTCAACAAAATGGCTCAGCCCTTATATCTGACCTCCTCATCAGAATGGCTATAAATCTCATATCAGTCATGGAAGGAACCAATCCTCTCACCATGACAGAATATCTCAGCCCTTACATATGACCATGGAAGGAACCAATCCTCTCACCATGTCAGAATGGATCTGGGTCTCAACACTGTCTCTGGGAGGAAGCCTCGATCTGGAGAACACCAAGTCTCTCTCTAAAGTACTCGAACTTCAGCCTAGCCAAGCTGGCTTCATCAATACATCAGCTATCTGTTCCTCCGTCGCAACATACAAGAGCTTCACTGCTCCTCTCTGCACCATATCCCTGATATAGTGATATTTGATCTCAATATGCTTCGACTTGTCATGGAACACTGGATTCTCGGACAACTTCACACAACTCTGGTTGTCACAGTGTATACAAGTAGCATCCAACTGGAGATCAAATATATCAGACAATAGCTTCCGCGGCCATACTGCCTCACAACTAGCTGAACAAGCTGCGACATACTCTACTTCAGCTGTACTCAGTGCCACACAGGATTGCTTCCTGCTAAACCAAGAGATCACACATGATCCCATACTGAAGCAACATCCCGAAGTACTCTTCCTGTCGATGGCACTGACTGCCCAATCTGAATCAACATAACCCTCCAGGTTAATCTTCTGATTCGCATCATACTTGAGCCCATAATCAATTGTACCCTTCAGGTACCTCAGAATATGCTTTGCAGCAATCAAGTGAACACTTATCGGATCTGTCAGGTATTGGCTCAAGGTGTTCACAGCAAAGCAAATATCTGGTCTTGTGTTCTTCAAGTACATCAATGACCCAATCATCTGACGATACATCGTAGCATCAACCGACTCTGAAGTAGTATCACTCAATGGCTTCAGGTTTGATGCAATAGGTGTAGCCATGGCCTTGCAGTCCATCATCCCAAACCTCTTCAAGATCTCTACTGCATACTTCCCTTGTCCAAGGAATATTCCATCTGTACTCTACCACACCTCCATGCCTAAGAAGTCATGCATCATTCCCAAGTCCTTCATCTCGTACTCAGCTGCAAGCTTTCTCTTTGTATCGGCAATCAACTCATCTGTACCTGTCACAAATAAATCATCTACATACAGTAGAAGTATCACTGGGTTGCCATCTTCAACCTTGTAGTAAAGGTTGGAATCTGCTTTACTTTTAGTAAAGCCTAAACTGGATAGAAAGCTGTCAATCCTGCCGTACCAGGTCCTGGGTGCCTGTTTCAAACCATACAGGGCTTTCTTCAATCTGCACACATGAGAATTTCTGTCATGTGTCTCAAAACCGAGTGGTTGTTCTACATACACTTCCTCTTCCACTACACCATTCAAGAAGGCAGTCTTGACATCCATCTGGTGTATCTTCCACTTCGTCACTGCAGCCAGAGCAAGTACTATTTTGATGGAAGTGTATCTGGCTACAGGTGCAAAAGTCTCTTCATAGTCTACTCCCTCTTTCTGAGAGAATCCTCGAGCCACAAATATTGCCTTGTACTTTTCAATGCTACCATCCGCAGCATGCTTGATTTTGTAGATCCATTTGGAAGTGACAACTGACTTCCCTTTTGGTCTTGGGACAACATCCCAAACATCATTCTTCATGATCGATTGATATTCTTTGATCATAGCATCCTTCCATTCTTTCTGATTTGCTGCTTCTTCATAATTGGAAGGTTCTTTATCAATGAAATCACATAGTAAAGCTACATACCCGGTATTTGATCTGGTTCTCTTTCTTTCTCTGTGGTTCTCTTCTGGAGCCCCAAATCTTTCTGCACCTTGGATAAGTTCACATACCCAAGCAGGTTTCCTCTTATGAGGATTCTTCTCTGATGGTGGATCTACTGGTATTTGTGGTTCTTCAAACTCTCGATCTTCTTCTTGAGCTTCTTCATTCATGACTGTATCACGGATCCTGGGTGCTTCTGCTTCTGCTTCTTCAGGTTCTTCAGTAGGTCTCTTTCTGGATTTGTTGTAAGCTGTGTCTTCATCAAATGTTACATCCCTGCTGACGCCGATCTTCTTGTATCCTGGAAAGTAGATTCTGTAGGCCTTCGAGCTTTCAGAGTATCCTACAAATACACCCTTCTTTCCTGAAGGATCTAATTTTGTTCTCTTCTCTTTTGGAATATGTATGTACACTGGACAATCGAATATTCTGAGATGGCTGGCTTCTGGTTTCTTTCCGGAGAAGACTTCTTCAGGAGTCTTGTTTTCGAGCACTCTATGTGGAGTACGGTTCTGTACATACACTGCTGTTTTAGTAGCTTCAGCCCAAAGATGCATAGGTAGATCTTGATCATGAAGCATAGCTCTTGCAGCTTCCATGATAGTTCTGTTCTTCCGTTCTGCAACCCCATTCTGTTGTGGATTATAAGGAGTGGACAAATCCCTCTTAATCCCTGATTCTTTGCATAGCTCCTTGAATTCATTTGAAGTGAATTCCCCACCATTATCTGATCTAATGGTCTTGATCTTCTTTTCAGTATGGTTCTCGATCAAGGCTTTGAATTCCTTGAACTTGCTAAATACCTCATCTTTGTTCTTCATAAAATAAATCCATGTCTTTCTAGAAAAATCATCAATAAAAGAAACATAGTATGCATACCCGCTTAGTGAGTTTGATGACATTGGACCGCATACATCAGAATGGATGATTTCTAGAATGCCTTTGGCTTTGCTTTCACTGCTAGGAAATGTCTTCTTTGTATTCTTCCCTTTCGCACATCCTTTGCAAACTCCATCATGCTTTGCTTGGAATTCTGGAAGACCTTCAATAGCTTTGCTTGCAATAGGTAGTGCTCTTTAATGCACATGTGGAAGCCTTCTATGCCAAATTTCATTTGGCTCTACTGAATCATGGATCAAGGCTTGTTTTGGATGGCCCTTTAATTTGTACAAGCCTCCTTCTTGTTCTCCAATCACTACCACATCATCGATAGTCTTTCCTTTAGGCCACATGATGACTTGTCCGTCTATGAATGCAACCCGCATTTCTTTTGCATCCAATGCTGAAATGGATAGAATATTCTTCTTAAGTCCTGGAACAAACAATACTTCTTTCATTGTTAGAGACTTACCAGAGTCCAGCTTGTAAGAAGATTCCCCACTACCTTTTATTGGATATTGGTAGTCATCTCCTAATTTCACCTTGTGAGGTGATTCATGTTCTGATAGTCTCACAAAAGATTCCTTGAACCCTGTCATATGTTTGGAAGCTCCACTATCTATAAGCCAATCATCACTACCATGAGTAATGTTACCTGTGAGAGCTGATATCAAAACATATTCATCCTCGCTTGAAGAATCTTCACTTTCATATCTAGATTTCTTCTTGGATGGTTCATCATCCTCTGCAGCATGATCATGATGTCTTCTTTTGTTCCCCTTCTTCTTATGAAAGTGACTTTTGTTCTTGGGACAGTCTTTTGCAAAGTGTCCTATCTCATCACATGTATAACATCTTAATCTAGATAGATCTCTTTTAGGATGAGAGTTCTTACCTTTGGGGTAATGATGTTTTCTTGTTTCCTTCTTGGAGTGAGCTATGAGGGCTTGATCTTCATTTCCCATCTTTTCTTCTCAGGATGCAATTCGAGCTTCTTCTTGAGAACAGTCTTCCCAAAGCCTACTGAATTTTATCAACTTATTCCTAGCACAGATACCTTGAATGAAAGCATCCCATGACCTAGGGAGGCCATTCAAAGTAGTCATGACAATCTCTGCATTTTCCACTTCTTCACCAACAGCTTCTAATTGTTCCTTGATTTGAGAAACCCTTGTGAAGTATGACTGGATAGATTCTGCATTCTGGATCTTCACATTTTTCAATTGGTTCCTTAAGGTCATCTTCCGATTTATGTTCTTTCCTTCAAACAAATTTGTTAGGGCATCAAACATAGCTTTAGGTGTCTTGAGAGAGGACACCTGAGGGATAAGATGATCCTTAATAGAATCAGCAATGATCCTCTTTTCCATAACCATATTCTTCTTATGGAGATATTTTTCCTCATCTCCCTCTGGAACTGGAACCTCCTCATGGATGTAGGAGTCTAGTTCATTCTCTTCCAGGACCAGAAAGATTCTATACTTCCAAGCTCAGAAGTTATCAGCCCCCTCAAGATTTTCATAAATCTTGGTATGATGAGACATCTTTAAATAAGAACCTCAAATGGAAATACAAAAGATTTTATATCTTACCAGGTTCAAGATGTCAAATCTGAAGCTTGAGCTGAAATCCTGCAGAGCTGGTTCAGAAGCAACTAGGGTTTTGATTTTCTGGATTTCTGTCCACCCAAATGACTTCAAACTTGTTCCTAACTTCGATTTTGGATAGGAGAACAATCCAGGCCTGGGCTCACTGAAAAAATCCTCTTCAATAAAAATCCCTAATTTCCGACCCCAGTGACA
>LPNX010008227.1:128368-145104 GCA_001517045.1 Pseudotsuga menziesii | reverse complement strand
GAGCCTACACCTTAATTAGTGTATAATAACTCAAGTGCCCCGAAACAGTGGGGACTTACCTAATGACTTGACATGACTTGATTACATTATTAATCCTCCCAATCGGAACATCGTGGTATGACCACATGACTCAAATGCATAATAGAAACATCCCGAAATAACCATTGGGTTACAATACATAGAATACATAGAAGAATACATTCCAAAGTTACATATACATCAACATGAATACTAAATTATCACCATTTGTATCTCTAGTATGTGAATACTGAAAGAATCATCATCTATATCTTCAGTATAGAAATACTAAAAGCATCATCATCTCTATATTCAGTATAGAAATACAGAATCACCATCGTTTGTATCTACAGTATGTAAATACTGAAATATCATCTATATCTTCAGTATGGGAATACTGAAATCATCATCATCTATATCTTCAGTATGGGAATACTGAAATCATCATCATCTATATCTTCAGTATGGGAATACTGAAATCATCATCATCTATATCTTTAGTATGGGAATACTGAAACATCATCATCTCTATATTCAGTATACAAATACTGAATCACCATCATCTACATCTATAGTATCATCATCTCCATCTTATCTTGTATGTAGAAATACCAGATGTCTACGTGTTACATCGAAACACAGGGTTCTTTGTCATCACAACTATGGTTATCACATAGAATCATTGTAGTGTCCATCTTCAGGTCAAAGAGACCCGATATCAGCTTCTGAAGCCATATGGCTTCACAACTTAGTAGAGCAATATTCTATGTATTCTGCTTCAACTGTGCTAAGAGAAACACTGGACTGTTTCCTGCTAAACAATGAACTCACAGCAGACCTCAAACAAAAGCATCTACCTGATGTGCTTTTCTTATCTGATATACTTCCAGCCCAATCTGCATCTGTGTATCCATACAATCTATACTCATGGCTACCATCATAGTATAGACCAAAGTCTATAGTCCCTTTCAGATATCTCATCACATGTTTTGCAGCTACTAGGTGAACCCGTCTTGGTTGAACAAGATATTGACTTAAGGTGTTCATAGAAAAACAAATGCCTGGTCTGGTATTTGTTAAGTACATCAATGACTCAATGATCTATCTGTAGTGAGTCACATCCACTAACTCTAATGATTCATCAGCTAACAGTGTCAGGTTGGAGTCCATGGGTGTGGCCATGACTTTGCATTCCAACATATTGAATCTCTTCAATATCTCTACCGCATACTTTCCCTGGTTGAGAAAGATTCCTTCTGAACTTTGCCATACTTCCAGACCTAGGAAATAATGCATTAACCCAAGGTCTTTCATCCCAAATTCTTCTGCTAGTTTCTTCTTTCTTTCCATGATTTGTTTCTCATTCTGTGTCAAGAATAAGTCATCCACATATAATAGTAGGATGACAGGTTCATCTTCTACAACCTTGTAGGAAAGGTTAGTATCGAATTTACTCTTGGAAAATCCCATGCTCATCAGGAAACTATCTATTCTTCCATACCAAGCTCTGGGAGCTTGCTTCAGGCCATAGAGGGCCTTCTTCAACTTGCATACTTGATTCCATCTGTCTTCAACTTCAAATCCTCATGACTATTCGATGTAAAACTCTTCCTCAATCATACCATTAATGAAGTCTTGTCTTTACTTCATCATGGAAGAAACTACCATGATAGTTTTGAAGGAAGTGTACCTTGCTTCCTGGAGTAAGTGTCTCTTCAGAATTAATTCCCTCTTTTTGATAGAAACCTCTAGCCACAAGTATTACCTTACTTCTATTAGAAACATATCTTATCTTGCAAATCCATTTGGAAGATACCACATTCTTGCTTTCTGGTTTGAGTACTATATCCCAAACATCATTCTAGTATCATAACATCTTCTATGAGTTTGTCTTCTCAGGTCATCAACATATCCTAGTCTTCTGCATTCAACCTTGAAGGTTGGAACTCACTTTACTCTTGGTAAAGTCTTGATCCATCACAAAGCAATCCATCATGTCATACCATGTTGAACTCAGATATAATTTTCTGTAGTCACTCCCCCTGAAGTGGAGTATCATATTCCCTCTTCATTCTGTACAGGTGGTTCTATGCTTGATATATACTGGTCAATAGAGTATGTCATGTCATAGTCTATTCTTTCTAGGGAAAATCATGAACCTTGCTTTGTACACTTGTTCTTGTAGATCCATCATATCGTATAAATAATTCCCCATGATCAACTGCTATGCTTTGATCATAGCTTCTTTGATAGCATTCTTTTCTTCATCTTGAGTTATCTCTTATAACCATGGTGGTATTCATCCTTGAAGGTGGACCTACCACTTTGTGAAGCTCTTTCTTCTGTCATGGTGTCTCTGACCCTGGGAGCTTCAGATTCACGTTTATTGGAGTGAATCTTGAATTGTCATCACTTGTTCTTCGGAACAAGTCTCATCCTTCTTTTCTTGTAGGAGGTTGTATAGGACCTTTCCTACAATTCAAATGAACTAGTTGCATGGTTAGAACTATTTCATAAAACATATGCATAATGATAAATTCTTATGCATCATGCAATTGTTTAGTCAATACAACATTCATCCATATCTCACATAAACTTTCTAGATGCCTTCCATCTCTACCATGACATAATTGATATTGTGCACTAATCCAATATGTCAGCAAGGAGGTTTGATAAGTAGCAATGGAGAGTTGTATAGCACCATGAGCTATGCATATTAGTAGTATACAGTCATTAATGCAAACAATCTATCATGCATAAAAAATCAACTGAATATAATCAAATGTATAACAAAACAATATCATGAAATGACAAATGAATACTTATCTTTTATTTGTTTCGTGGGTAGACTCCATCTTGATCATTCTATTTTAGCATCTTCTTCATTCATGAAATCATCATTTCTTATCCAAATGATAAGATGAATAAGAAGTTCTTCAAGAATTGAGTTCTTCATATTCCTGATCACTTGAGGGATCTTCTTTGAATGGTGAGAGCTTGATCTTCAATTGCTTCCATCTTCTTCTTCTATCGCTTCAAGTTGTTTTGCATTCTGTATCTTCACATTCTTCAACTTTTTTCTCAAAGCCATCTTCTGATTTAAGTTCTTATCTTCAAATAGCTTGATCAAGGAATCAAACATCTTTGGTGTCTTTAGGGAAGACACTTGTGGTACAAGTTTATCCGTGATTGAATCAACAATGATCTTTTTGGCCTTGATCAAGTTCTTCTTGTGTAAGGCTTTGAGCCTCATCTCCATATGGAATTGGAACCTCTCTACTCATGTAGGTGTCCAATTCATTTTCTTCAGAGAGATCAAATACTTCCATGCTTGGAAGTTGCAAACTTTACCAAGATTATCATCAAGCTGATGTGATAGATCACTTTGAAATGAGAACCTCAAATGCAAATAGCAAAAGATTAGATCTTACCAATTTGAGGTGTCCGTCCTGCTTCCAGAGCTAGCTGATATAGGGTTTGTCATAGAAACCCTAATTTTCAAAACTTGGAATCTTTTAGATATGACTGGATAGAAAGATATATCTCTTCAAATAAAGCTATCCAATGTACTCATTTTCTGAAAATAATGGAGGGAAGCTCCCGGAACAGGAAGCCCTAGTTTTCCAATTTCTTCTGCAGAAATTCCTGTCACTGTCTCTGTGATATCTCTGAAATTAACGATCCTCTATGTCTGAAATTTCACACTGAGGTATCCTTGCATGTACCTGATCCAACACCATAGTTTTCATCAGAATTAGTTTCACCAATTGGGATTTATGATCTGTTTCCCAAGGTGACCTGTTAAAGGACTGTTCAGAACAACGAAGTTGTATGGCATGCCACGTGTCACTGGTTCATCTTCTAAGTTGAATATTCAGATCATAGAAATTAAAGTCCGTGATATTTCTAGAACATCTTCAAGAATTCCATTTGGACTTCTGTAGCCAAAGATATAGCAATTTTCCCCAGGTGTCCTATTTAGGGATGAATTATGGAAGAGGCTGGAACCCTAACCTGGAGGGATCATATCTCCCAGAATATAGCGAATATGAGGCTGAATTTTGGACACAGTGTACATCAGGATTGTATCTTCAGCCTCTACAATTTTCAACACCTGAGTTTTTGCCAATATCTTAATATAGCGAAAGTACCAAAACTTAGAAGTTTTAGTATTTAGGGTTTTTCTAGGTCGGGGTCAAACTAGGGTTTGACTTTCCTAGAGTTTCACCCAACCAAATTTCTTGATCCAGACTCTAAAATTCGATTTTGATGAGGAGAAAAATTCTATGCCAGGCTCACTAAAAAATTCCTCTTATGTAGAAAGCCCTAATTTTCCACACCAAAACTGAAAATGCTCGGAATCGAATTTCGCTTCGATAGAAAGATGTGCCCTTCAATGGAGAGTCAGTCTAGCCTTTTTTTGCTGATCGATTGTGGATAGAGACACAAAAATTAAGAATCCCTAGCTTCTGTAGCTACACAATGTCTTCTTTCAGGGTGGCTCTGATACCATGTTAAATTTTCATATGCTAAGCTAGATCATTAGTATTTCATTTCAAATTCATAACAAAAGCATATAAACAGGATCACTGAAAGATAGACAAGCACAACCATACAAAAGGAACACAAATATTTACCCTGGGAAAACCCTAAAGGGAAAAACCCAGCAAAATATTCCTCAATATAGATGCCCCAAAAAGATAAAAGTTAAAACCAACAAGGAGATCAAAGCCTGATCCTCCTCCTTCTCCAGCTACTCTTCTCTTCTCCACTAATGCGCTACACAAGTGAGAGTGTGTGTGTCTCAAATGAGGAACACTACACCTCTATTTATATTCATCCGTTCACTTAAGTTAACTCATTCGATATGTAGGCTCGAGTTAAATCACGTAGGCTCGAGTTACACATGTAGGCTCAAGTAACCACATTGGGGTGCTGATGGCCCGCCTTTACAATTAGAGGGGACTACCTCATGACTCTTATTGGTTCTTTCGATTATGAGCATCGGGGTACAATGTAATACAAGTGGTTCTCCCAGTAGGACCATTGGGGACAACAAAAATATACATATAGAATATTCTTCGAAGTTACAATATTTCAACATATTTTATTTCGTTGGTTTGAAGAGTCAAACAATGTATTAGTTTAAATGTTAGACTTTTTAAATTTTTTTGTTTGTTTTTCACATAATACGCTAGAAATTTCAGATTAAATCTTGAAAAAACATTCAAGATACTTGTAAACTTGCATAATATTGGTTCCCTTGGGGTGTTTGAGGATGTTGAATACAATTATGCATTCAAAAAAATGATTTGGACACTTCAAAATTTAGATTTTGAGAAATAGCAAATAATAACTTTGTAAACAAAATCTTTTTTTACAAGTGAGTTCAAAGCCAATATGCAAATATGGTTAAGTTCATAATTATTCATCTTCAATCTATTAGCCCCAAAATTAACAAACAATTTCCAAAACCATATGTCGGAAAGAAAATCCATGTGCATAAGAAAATGTTGGCTTAATAATTGTGCGGAATGGGAGTTCAATTCAAAGCATCAAGTGAATTCACTATTTAAATCTTGTATCATTGGCAAGTGTGACGGGTGGAACACTTAATACTTTAATAGGTTTAATGAACTCCCACTTTCCATGTTGTCAATGATGAATGCAATTCCTATGAGATTTGTGTTTTTAAGGTCAAGTTCGAGGTGATAAATATGCTTTCTTTATACCAGAAAATGTTTTTGTTCTATGTATATCTATGCATAGGGTTTTGATATTTTCGTATCCCTTTGATGAGGTATCGGAGCGATTCCTATTATGCTTTCTTAATACATCATGAAATTTGTTAGGACAAGTTGAAGAGGGAACCCTCTTCTTCATATTTCTTAGACAAAGCATATTACACCATATTATCAACACCATTCCTATATATGATATTATAGTCATATTTTAACATATTAATGACCCATTTGTGTTACTTTAGTGAGGACAATCATTATTCATGGAAATATTTGAGAAATGAAGGTCTATTTTAGTCTAGAAACATTATTCGATTAAGTATGGTCACCATGTATCCAATACAATAATGATATCCATCATTTTGTTTTCATAGGTGGACTTGCCCAATTTCTACTGGCATATCTCCTTACTCGAGAAGGATAATGGTCATTCATTTTGTAGTAGGACTACTCCTAGGACACAAAGAGAGGAATCACATTATAATATGAAATCATTAATGGAATTCATCTTGGATAACATAGGAACAATAAACAAAACATCTTATAGGGAGGTGAAGGTCTACTTCATTATCTCATTGTAGGAGAGGGCATTGTTTTTTAGCAATTTTGTAAGACGAGATACAATCCCCCTATAACTGTGATAAAAATTAAGTTAGTATCTAGTGATTTTGAGGAACCCTATGAAGTTATTGAGGGTTTTGAGGAATGTCTAGTTCTACATAGCTCCCACTTTTGCTGGATCCACCCATACACCATTCTCACTCAATCTATGGCCCAAATATTCAACCTAATTTTACCCAAAAGAACATATGGATCATTTTACAAATGAATGGTGATCCTAGAATAATTCCAAAGTATGAGAAATTTTTTTGAGGTGGATATCTTAGGTGGGGTTGTATACCAATATATAATCGAAGAAAAAAAGTACAAACTAGTGGAGGAAAGGGTAGAACATATTATTCATGGGGCTTTAAAAACTAGATGGGGCATTGGAAAGGAAAAATCGAATTCCTAATAACTCATAATGAATCTCATGAGTGCAAAAGGATGTCATAGGTATGTCCACATATTTCATCTTTATTTAATTATAGATCAAGTGAAGGTCGATTTTAGTGAATAATTTGGCTCCATGCAACTCATATAAGGGATCGCCAATGGTAGGAAAATGGAATTTACTTTTTATGAGCATGCAGCAAGATCTTTCCTTATTTATGAGCATAACCACTAGAGAGGAATAATGTTTTGTGCTGGGATGAATGATGTCGAACTCCAATAATTTATGAATTGTATTTTTTATTTCAGTTTTTTGTGCAATAGGTTGGTGATAAGGACATACATTTGAGTTTTACTATGTGTGATTAAGGGAAATTTGTTTTCGTGTTCATTATGGGATGGAGGTAAATCCCTTGGTGCTTTAAAAAACTATCAAAAGGAACAATGAATATTGAGTGTGGGCATGCCCATGACTTGAGTAACATTCAAATGAGCAATGATGCATGGCTGGCGTTTTATCAATAGTTTCTCCATTTAATGTAACGAGGTAATTTTAGGAGAAGTAAAGGTAGTTCCATTGAGGTGATATGTGTGCTTGACCTAATTAAAACTAAGAGAGTTCCTTGAAATACATGGCGATAGCCTCAAATTCTCGATCCATTCAATGCATAGAACTATATTGCAACCATCTATGCCAATGGGAAACATATATATTTTGAGATTGTAGTAACCTATTTCGAGTTTCACATTTTCACAAGGTCCACTACATTTCATCATATCCCCATTGGTTATATTAATTTGTAAATGTCAAGTTTTGGTAGAGAAAATAGTCAAGACAGTTTTCTTTCTGCAAGGCAGCCCGAGATCAAAACATGTTGCTCCTTGGAGGAGACATCTAAATCCAATGATGCTAAGGTTTGGTGTGGCCCAGGCTAGGTGCGATCCTTGGGTGATTTTGATGGCTTATATTTTCTTGGGTTGTGGTTTCTCAAACCAAAGGTTGGCCCATCAAGTCAAAGGGCATTGCAGCAAACAAAAAAAACTTATTAATTTGTAAACTGAATATACATAGGATATAGAAAGGGGTTTCTTAATCCACTCACCTATGAATGAAATTATTGGTGATGCAACTATCAACTAATATGATAAATCTCATGTGTTTGATGTATCCAATCAATTTCAATGTCTAAGCTATAGAGAAATAGGATAAGGCATGGAGTGATATTTGGGGTTGCTCCTCCTGTAATTGAGTAAATTAACCTTGTGGCATGCTTACTCAATCACTATACAACACTCACAATGGAATCTTCTTTAGTTTTGTAGCTTGTGATATATACTTATATAAGGGAGGGGAGTATCCTTCCTTGAATGAAGGTGTTGAACTAAGTTAGGAATTACATAGTAAATTGGGTTGCGAGATATCCCTCATCATGTTCTCTTGGGATGGGATAGTGAGGAACCATTTCATTTGGGGGGTAGGTGTGAGTGTAATGAGATTTTTTTTTGTGAATTGGCCTGAACTTCATAGGTAACTCATGAGGCTCTTGCAAGGAATATTTTTTTTTAGGCCACTTTTGGTTAGTTATTTCTTCTTACTATGAAGGTAATTATTTGAAAACACTGTGTAAACATATATATAAGTATGATATGTAGGTTGTTATTTTAAAAAACCATGTCTAGTCGGATGATCGAAGAAAGGATGACAGGGAGAGCAACCAAGTATTGAATATTATATTAAACATTTTTTTGAAATTTATCAACAAAATTCTCAATAATTATTAGGAATTCATTTTTTTTATCTCTCATGCTAGGACTATGACGGAAAGTGTCACGAACACAAATGCCACATCATAGTGACTAAAGAGGATTCACAACATTGGTTTGCAATCTTGTATGTTAAATATGTGAATTCATTTTTTTAAAGGTTTTATTCTAGGAAATAAATATACAATATATAATTTGTGTGTATCCTATTCTAGTGAGAATTATAATGCGAATGACTTCCAAACAATAATGAAAGATAATTGATCCAACAAAGGAAATGGTAAAATTTTGACATATGGATGAATTAGGTATGACATTTAGGAGTTTTTCTTTAATGTATTTCCTTGATGTGGATCTTACACCGACTTACAAGGTTGGTTCAACTTCTCAATCACAAGCAAATTCAAACAATAAAAAACACTATAACTTTAATGTTGAATATTGTGTCTTTTTAGGCTTACTTAACCTATTGTAAGTGGTCGTACAAACTTCCTTAATGTCTAAGTTTCATAGGTTATATTCCAATATATCTCATGCCCCTCCTTACGTGTCAATAAGGATACAAACTTAAATGACCCTCTTTCATAGATAATACCACTCAACAAAAGATTAAGAACCTTTATTTCACATCCACAACAAATTTTGAAATATAAATTAACAACATTAAAGGCGAAACTAAATTGTGTTCAAGGACTTTAGAGATTGAGGGTAATAAACTCGAACAAAGACGAGATTCGTAAATGCCTCTACCACTACAATCGTATAAATAGTTAAATGATGGTAAGTTCCTCTTTATAAAACTTTCACTCGACGAGATTGAAAGATTTTAAAAGAATAAACTTACCTAAACAGGTTAAATTTGTCGACGGATTGGTAGTTTAAGAATGTATTTATTACATTGTCTTATCATAATTCTCGGTGTGTGGGTTTGAATATAAGGGTCCACATGACCATTTTTTATTTTTTTTATTAATGAATATGTATATTTTATTTCGTTAGATTGAATAGTTAATGAGTGATAAATTTTTCCATATTATATGGAGGGAGTGGTGGTGGTAGTTTGAGAATGTAATTACATGGAGAGAGTGGTGGTGATAGTTTAAGAGTGTAATTATTACGTTAGTTTATTATAATTCTTTGTGTGTGGGTTTGAATATAATAGTCTACATGACCATTTTCTATTGTTTATTAATTAAGATGCATATTTTATTTAGTTAGTTTGAATAGTCAAACAATGTATTAGTTTAAATGTTAGACTTTTTGACTCATTTGATTTCTTTTTCTGGCTTTTTATTTAGATAATACGGTAGAAATTTCAGATTAATTCTTGAAAAAACATTTGGTAGTTGTAAACTTGCATAATCTTGGTGCCCTTGGGATGTTTGAAGATGTTGAATACATTCATGCGTTCAAAAAATTGATTTGGACACTTCAAAATTTAGATTTTGGGAAAAAGAAATAACTGGATTTCTATTAAAAACTTGTCGAAAAAGTCCAAAATTTCTAATAAATAATGACTCAGTAAACAAATCTTTTTTTTACAAGTGAGTTCAAGGTGAATATGTAAATTTGGTTAAGTTCATAATGATTTTTCCTCAATCCATTAGCCCAAAATTATCAAACAAATTGCAAAATCATGTGCTGGAAAGAAAAAGCATGTGCATAAGAAAATGTTGGCCTAAGAAAATGTGCAAGAAATCCAACACATGTGGTTATTCAAGGAGTTGTTGTAATGTCCCCAAAAATTGAAAAACAAAAATTATTAGGTTAGTGAAAACTACCTACGCCGGACATTAATTGTACTTTGCAAAATGTGTCGTACTCTGATTGTACTGTTGTATTATCGTAATTTGTTCTTACGTCATGCTTCCATATTTCTCGATGAGGTTATTAATATGTTACTTATATTGTTGTGATGTGGATTATTGTTTTTAATTCGGTTAATCATTGATGTGTAATTTAGTTATTTGCTTATGTACTTCATTGTTTATTAACATGTGCTTATTGTTGTATACATGATTCTAACTTGACTTTGCTAATGGATAAAGGGGTGGAGTGGCGGGACTATTTTCCCTTGTAATCCTGAGAGGTAACAGCTCCTACTTGACACAACAGGATTACGTAGTTCTGTCGAACTAATGCATTCATATCCCGTTTATGTGCAGATATACTTGGAAAAACTTGTCTATAAGGCTTAACGAGAAGTGCTGATTGTTTTGGTCACTAGCGCTCGCATTTACAGATTTGACCTCATGGCAATCACTGGTTTAAGCCTTTATGATAATTTCCATGGAAAGTTGTAATATAGTCCATAGACTATACGATTATGGGTATGGTGTGCATTAATGGTGGCTAGGGTGGCGGTATTAATGCACCTTGGGAGATGGGGCAAGAAATCCTAGGGCTTGGAAAAATCATTAGTTTGGCATTTCACAGCATTCTTGCTTTCTCTTTGCTCCTGCTAGGCATGAAGGAAGGTGACTATGCTGGTTTAGCTGACAGGTAGGTGGGTGTCCTATTTTATTTTCATCGTCGTTTATTTCGAAAAGGATATTATGCATACTCCTAACCTTGTTGCTCTGCTCTATTCTAGGTTTGCAAGGGAGGAGAGAATAGGCGTGGGTCATAGCTCGTGGGCAAGGTTGTGGGGAAAGCCATACTCCTTCGATAAGCTAACTATGGAAGCATTTACTTGTCTCCTCTTGGCTTCATGGTCATCGCTGAGTTGTCACACATCGTGCGTTGGATTTGCTTGTTTATGTTTTGTAATGGATGTGTTTTGGGTTGGGAATTTGACTGTATCTTAACGAACTCTACATTTGAAAAGCAACACACTTGGGCATTTGTTGTTGTGGTTTTTATTGCCTTCGGGCCTGAGCTTGAAATGTAATGGGGTTTAGGAAAAAGGTGCTTTCTGCAGTGAAAAAGGGCTTGGGTACTCCGCGGCAGGCTTTGTGTATTTTCTAAAATAATGTTTAGGTTATATTATGGAAATGGGAAGCACCATTGCTTGCACTGGTGCAATGCCTGAACATAGACAACTGTGTAATACTCTTTAATGATTTTATAAATACTTTTTTTGAATGCATATACTACGCAGATTTTAATGGTTTGTTGTTTTGTTGACTGTGTGGAATTCAAATTCGTTATTTGCATTGGTTGTAGGGATGACTTGTGTGACAGTGTTATGGCTTTGGGGCCATGCTGTATGTCTTTGGTGTTTCCCGCCATTGTAGCTATGATAGTTTTTTTACTATTTATGAAATCGTTGTGTAAGAAGAAATGTAGGTTATCTATGGTGTAACCCTACAACTAGAAACCATCATTGTTGGTAAATGTTAACAGGGATGAATATTTGGAACCATTGATGAAAAAGGCTGAAGCCATAGATCACAGTGTATACAATTTTATTTGGGTCTTTCGACCACTGTGTAGATAGCTTATTCTTTGTTTATAGCCTGCGTATAATTCATATAGTGTGGCTTTGTAAATATTACTAGATCTTACAGGATTCAATCATGGGTCTTTTACTATGATGTGGGTTTATATTTAAATGGTATGTGATTTGGGGATTTAATTCCCACAGGATTCGATCGTGTGACCTTTATGCGATTATGTTTGTTTTAATGAATACTGTAATTGATATTTGGTTTTTAACTAATTACTAAAAATGGTATTACTTTTGTTTGTAAATGATCCTGTAATTGATATTATATTTGATTTTTATTTATGTAGGAACTTTGGTTTATGGCATATGATTTATGATATGATTCGTTGTTATTTAAGGGTTTGATTTGCTAAATTTGCAATGGTTTGTTTATGTAGATATTTGGTATAATGTATTATGATATCGTGGACCATTAAATGGTCTCTATACTTGGACTGTTGATTTGATTAATGATGATGTTCTTTTTAAAGAAGAATGATAATGTTTGTGCAGACCCCGAGAGGTCTTAGTTGATTTTTATACTTTGAATTAATTTATGATTTATTCTTAGATAAAGAATACTGAGGTTATAGTATTACTTAATTAGATTATGGTTTTTTTATACAAGATATTTTATAATGATTTTTTTTAATAGGTTTTATTTTTAGTTAATTGTGTTTTATGTTTATATTATGTTTGAAGCTTAATTATGAACTATTCTTTTATTTATAAACATGGCTCTGCTGACAATATGAAATATGTCAGTAGATTACATAGGTAAATAAACACATAGGAATACTTTAGCAGTAACAAAAGTGTATGCAGTAAATAAATGCAAAACTATATATAATAGTAATAAACCCTAACTATTTCTTAAACGAGAATTAAATTACAGCCTAGGGTTTATAATTAAAATGTAATTCCTAAAAGAATTTGACAGGAAAACAAAGGCACATACGGTTATAATATAATCATAAATACTTGCATAATTTAACAAGCACTTATCCTAGATAATGAAATAAGCACTGAAGAACCTCGTACATGAAAAATGAATCTCTTCTAATCGCTGAAACCTGCACACTCAATTACCCATAATTAACAATTCATAGGAAGATATGACCTCTGTATAGATGATTGAATCACTTGGGAACTACCACATTCCACCGAATCATGACCCGGAACCGTTCTTGGTTTTAATTCGAATCCCCATGACCTGGTTCCAACATGCACGCAGCTTAAATTTCCTAAGGTAAGGCTGTCATAACTGGTATATCAGGTCTGGATCACTTCTCCTTTTTCCTCTTAGGAAAAATGTTTCTGTAAGAACTCTCTTGAGGATAATCAGGTAGAATAATGACTCCAAAAATATGCAAGAGATCCCCAAGCCTCTCCTTGTCTTTCGACTTTATAGACAAAATTTTTAGTCAAAGGGGCAATTAAATCAAGAATCATTTCATTTCTTGATTTAACCCTTTTTATTTAATTTAGGTACTTTTAACTTAGGAACTTTTAACTAGTTCCTAATTGGACTTTTGTAGGTATTATACTATTTAATTTTCTCTTAGAAATCATAATAGTAGATGTATTTTTTCCTTCTTTCTTACATTATTAATATTATTAATATGTGTACTCTTTATACATGCTATGTATAAAATTTATAATAATATATTATTTGTTAACATTTGTCTTAGGGTATCACATATTGCTATCCATAGTCTTATGACACTTTCTTCATTAAGGTGATCAGGTAGATGGTTAGGTCTACTAGGCTAGGAGACTGTAAACATCCTTGCATGTTGGATTCCCTTGTATAACATGGTAGTTCTTCAGGACTTGATGAGAATACATAAATTCAAAATTTTGTTTAATCACTTATAAATAAGTTAGATGAGATTAATATTTTTCTCAAGTCTTTTTTACTCAAGAATCATTAATTCTTTTCAGTAACTCCTAGCACTTACCAGAGCCCATACTCAATGCTATAAACATGGAGTTACAAACTTAGTGCAATTATAGAGCTCCTCGCTCAACACTAATGCTAGGATGTACTTGTAGGATACACTTAGAGATACAATGGCCTAGGATTCGATGTTCTAGAGCCTATGCTCAACATCAACATGGAAGGATCTAGGGATTATGCCCAACACTTCCAAATTATCTTTTCATGTGTTCCAGAGCTTCATGCTCAACACAAATGTCTCAAAAATAATGTTCTCCAGAGCTTCTCACTAAACAAAAATATAAGTACTCATGTGCTCTAGAGCTTCTTGCTCAACACAAAACATCAATTTACCAATGTTCCCTAGAGATCCTCACTCAACACAAAACATCTAATCAATCATGTGATTTAGGGTCCACACCCAACACAAGCAGCCATATATATATCATATGCAATTGGATTACACCGAGTATATCAACAAATCATCATGTTGATATGTAGTGTGGTATTTAACCCATTATATAAAAATAAAAAATCAAGGTAACATTATAATCAATGGGGCTCATGCCCATAAATGTTAGGTCCAAAATTTGGTATATTGTATCCCTCCCCGCTTATAAAAACACCATCCATGGTGTTCTAGGGACTCAGAATGAAATCATGAAACAAGGTGGGGTAAGCATTTCTCATGGTGGCTTCATTCTCCCAAGTAGCCTCATTGAATTCAAAGTGCTTCCATTGCAATTTCAACTGGACTATGGTACGCTTCCTTATCTGCACCTCTCTCTTGTCCAATATATGAAGAGGTTCAGGGGAAAACTCTCCTTTAGGTTTCACCTGTACTAAGAACCAATCAATCACATGTTTAGTATCATAAACATATTTCTTTAATAGTGATGCATGGAAAAAATTATGGACTCTTATGTGTGCAGGTAAGGCTAATTCATATCCCACTAGCCCTATCTTGCCCAGTATTTCAAAGGGTCCATAAAACCTAACTGTTAACTTACCACACCTTCCCAATATCAACGAGCTCTATTTTTCTTTTACTTTCAAGTAAACATGGTCTCCTATTCGATAATATTTATCTTTTCTTTTCTTATTGGCATAGATTTTCTAGCAGTCTTATGCTTCTTTAATGTTCACCTGCACCTTGGTAACCAACTGTTCCAAGTCCTTTAATAAATTAGGCCCTAACATGAGCCAATCCACCGAGATTTCCCAAGTAACCGATGTTCTACACTTCTGTCCATAGAGTACCTCAAAGGGACTCATCTTGGTGGAAGTATGGTATCCATTGTTATACGCATTTTCTGTGAGATGTAGGTAGTATTCCCACTTGGTGGGGTTGCTCATGACATACATCCTAAGTATATCCTCAACAATCTAGTTTACCCTTTATGTCTTCCCGTCTGTCTATGGGTGATAAGCAGCACTAAACTTCAACTGCATCTCTAATTTGGAGAATAAAGATCTCCAAAAGTTTCCAGTAAACTTTGTATCTCAATCTGAGATGATTTCCTTGGTTATCCTATGCAATCTAAATATCTCCTTCAAGAAGATATCGACAATGTGTACTGCCTTGTAGGTCGACTTCACCAGAATAAAGTGTGTTTCTTTTGACAATTTGTCAACTACTACAAAGATAGAATCATTTTCTTTCTTACTTTTTGGTAGATGAGTGATAAAATCCATACTAATGACCTCCCACCATCTAGCTTGCCTAGCATTCAGATCTAGTTGCTTGAATAAATACTTCATACTCATATTCTTTGTTTCTAGAAGGAATTTCCTTCCCATGAGGTCATGCCTCCACATCTTCAATGCGTGAAAGATGGAAGATAACTCAATATCATGTGTCGGGTACTTATGCTCATGTTCTTTTAACTTTCGTGATTCATAACAGATCGCATAATCATTCTGCAAGAGGACTCCTTCGAGTCCTTCCTTTCTTGCATCCATGCAAACAACGAAATCCCCATCGGGGTTGACAATTTGTAGTATTGGTGCGGTCGTTAAAAGATCCTTAAGATTTTGAAAAATTTCTTCGCACTTGGTTGTCCATAAGAAATTATTTTCCTCCTTCTACAAAGCAGTCATGGGACAAGATATTTTCTATAAGTTCTCAAAGAAATTTCGATAATATCTAGCTAATCCCAAAAAGGACCTAATGTCGGTGACACTAGTAGGCCTAGGCCAGTATTCTATGGCTCTAATGTTTTTCAGGTCCACAACTGTAGCTAGGGTTTTACCCCTAGCTTGTGTGAATGAGCACCTACTAAGGAGAAGTGACTCCTTAGTAGCAGTTTATATTGATGTAAATAAAAATGTTAAACATAAATACAAACTAATCTAAACATAAGCATGAAACAAAACAACAATATGTAAAAAATGGTTTTTTATTGATATTACCTCCAATGTAGAGGTTGGTGAAGCTCTTTGTGCTGGTTCAAGACGGTGGCTTCGAGCTCCAGCTTGCTCCTTCTCTTTCTCCGATGGTGGAAGATGGGCCAAAAGGGGCTCTCAATGGTGAAAGTAGCTCAAGGGTGAGCTAGGCCTTCAAGAGCAATTTTGGCAGAGTAAGGGTGCTTCTGATTGTGGATGTGAAATAAGGGGTCTCCATCACCTATTTATAGTTTTTTAGTGGTGGAGTGCTCGCCCATGGTTTTGGAAACCATATGGTTTAGGGCAGCTGTTTAGGGTTTTTCCTCCTTTTCCTTATTATTTTATATTTTTTCTTCCCTTTTGGGGATTTTTGCTATTTTAGAGGAATTTTGGATATTTTTGCAGGAAAAAAGGGGTTTTTTGGCCTTTTGGAGGCTTTTTAGATGGTTTTATGGCCTTTTGGATGCAT
>LPNX010008227.1:85895-127994 GCA_001517045.1 Pseudotsuga menziesii | reverse complement strand
CTCAAATACTGAATGAGGAAGAATCTCAATATATGGACGAGGCGGGCATACCCATGCTCGTATCAAGATACATAAACATAACTGTGAGGCCCGAAAAGGGGAACCTGTAGGATACATAAACAACCACTGTGTATATCATAAGGGTCCAGAAGGTACACAAATCTGGGACATACTGCTGGGCTGATCATGTCTGAGCTAAAAAACTGATGCATTGGAATGACAGCAGTGCTACTGAATGTGGTACCAAAGGAACTGATGAGCTGCTGGATCAGAGTGACAAGGGTCACACTCGCAATGGTACACTAAACTGGAACTAAACTGGGTACTCAAGGAAGCACGAAACTGAATGGCTTCCGAATACAATCGCCAACGCAGCCCGGACATCCACAGGAACATATAACTGGGCGTTCCAAAGTGACTCACCAATGTGCTAGAGTCGAGGGAAATCCGGGGTCTTCGACTAAACAATGGAAGGGATATAAATCCTGCGCGATTCTCAACGATGCGATCAAGGTGCTGAAGTCGAGCATGTGAGAAACAACCATTCGGAGAGGCAATGATGACTCCTCCCAAAATGGTCCGTAGGCACTCACCACAGATGGTGATGGGTCCAAGGCGCAGGGACCTCTGGGTCTATCCTCTGGAAAAGAGGGGCTGTCGTCGACAGAGGGAGACCTGCAACTATCAAGGCAATGATGTTTCCTTGACAGGAGTGCGAGGTGGAAAACCGAAATGTGATAGTACTGATGGCAGGATTGATAAATCGAGGGAATAACTGGGCAAGTAGAGTTGGGGACTCAAACTTCCTTTGTTCAGAGTATGATGGTGGGGATGATCGGGCAGCATATGAAACTGACTGGTGGTAAGGGGATCATAGTTGTATTGGATCTGGGAGGGTGACTGGGCTGAGGGAGACTCAAGCTGTGGTAAAAAGGCAGGAGACTGTAGAATACTCTAAACAAAGGAGACCTAAGTGGGGGTGCTGCCGAGAGGATCGATCATAGTGCCAAGAGGCACGGGGGGACTTCTTCATGGGTTAGGGAACTAGAAGAAGTGTGTATATAAAATGGTACTGTCATGTGGATTTTACGAGCCCAGGACAGTTCATGCTCGTGGTTGCTTTCAATTTTAAGGAGTCTGAAAGCAATAAGAAGACTCTGAAGTGATAGAATGGTACTGTCGTGCGGATTTTACGAGCCCAGGATAGTTCATGCTCGTGGGTGCTTTCAATTTTAAGGAGTCTGAAAGCAATAAGAAGACTCTGAAGTGGTGGAATGGTACTGTCGTGCGGATTTTACGAGCCCAGGACAGTTCATGCTCGTGGGTGCTTTCAATTTTAAGGAGTCTGAAAGCAATAAGAAGACTCTGAAGTAATGGAATGGTACTGTCATGTGGTTTTTACGAGCCCAGGACAGTTCATGCTCGTGGTTGCTTTCAATTTTAAGGAGTCTGAAAGCAATAAGAAGACTCTGAAGTGGTGGAATGGTACTGTCGTGTGGATTTTATGAGCACAGGACAGTTCATGCTCGTGGTTGCTTTCAATTTAAGGAGTCTGAAAGCGATAAGAAGACTCTAAAGTCATGGGATGGCCAGGCAAGGGGGAAGTGTTCAATCAAGGAACATTTATGATGACCAGGAACGAGGGTGGGGGGAAACACTGGTGGGCCTCCTTGTGGGGTGAATGAATGGTGGAAAAATAATGAAACATTTGCAGTATGACAGGAGTGGATGGCTCATGTAAAAAGTGTGGAACAATCTGATGGCGGTCGATGTGGTGAGCAAATTGAGGCAGCAAGGTGTCGGGACACAATGGTGAAATTGTACCAAGTGAGAGCAAGAAATGATCTCAAGCATCATCACAAGCTCGAAAAAATGAATTCGGCGATATAACAAGTGTGAAAAAATAATGCAACGAGGTGACTAGCGTGACGGGCTCGTCGTGCTGATTCCAATGGTGGAAACGGTGCAAAAAACGGACTTCGTATGGGTTCAGTACAACCAAAGCAAGAAAAAGTCAACGAACTATAAATAGTAAGTGGGCCCAACATGACAAGTGTCATTTGTACTATTTGACTTTGACTAGTGATCGGAGTGGACCAGAGCTAAGGTGGAATTTCTGGACAATCCGACCGACCGATTTCAGATTCGGGAGATACAGGTATTCCATCAAACTCATACCAGCTTTGTCATTGGGTTTGGGGGGAGGTAGTGTTTCCCAGGGTACTATTTGTACGGTTCACGTGGGGTGGACCGCGGGTTTAGGCTCGACAGCCGCGGTTAGGGACCGCGACTATAGGCTCTACAGTCGCGATCGGAAACCATGGGTTTAGGCCTAACAGCCGCGGTTAGGAACCGCGAATGTAGGCCTAACAGCCACAGTCGAAAACCGTAGCAAGGAACCCTAAAGCCGCGGTTTTGGACTGAGCTATTCAGGTTTTTGGTTGGGGGAAGGGTGATTACTATTTGTTTGACATGATTCTGATGAGTCTACTTTGTGTGATTGACAGGATGCCGCAGGTGCTATGGAGAGAGCGGGAGATACCGAATGAGATTATGGCCATCGTCCGAGAGGACCGCCGGGTACAATCGATGTTGGGGCTATTCGGACTGCTGAAGTTCGCCCAGGTACCTATGATGCGGTCAGCAGCATTGCTGCTGAACCGACTGGTTGGTTTCTGGGAGCCAGACATACAGGCTTTCCGAGTGCAGGGTGAGAGGGTGGACCTCACCCTGACTAATGTATACTTCCTGACGGGGTTTCCCTGTCTGGGTAGGGTGTCAAACACATAGCCGCGGGTATCCATGGACATAGATATGGATGACATGCTGGAGCGGTTCTGTGGTCCAGAGGCTCGGGTGCATAGAAATGCACTTCTGGTGAGAGATCTACAGGAGCCAGCAGTGCGGGCCATGGCAGCATGCGTGGTGCGCGTCTTGGGATCCCAGTCACCGGAGAAGGTGTCCGAGGGTCAGATGCAGCTAGTGGAGCGCGTACTGGCCGGTGTATATTATGCGTGGGGCCAGATGTTCCTGACCTGCGTGCAGCGGCAGCTGACAGCAGCGAAGGAATCTGGAAAGGGGTTTTGCTATGGTTCCTTTTTATGTGCATTCTTTATGGAGAGGGTACCCACACTGCGGCCGAGGGTGCCGGTCAGAGCAGGAGGCTTGAGGGAGTCGTGGATGGTGCAGTGGGGTGAAATGATGCGCCACCGTGGTGGCGGAAATGTGGGTAGGTACTTCACACAGGATTTTTACTTGCAGTGGCTCTAGCTACCGTTGACGCTGGATGATTATCCATATAGAGATATGGATTATACCGGAGACCCAGAGGCACCACGACCGCCGGGACAGGCATGGGGACCAGATGGTACGTATGGTTTGATTGCATTGTCAAGTTTTATATATGATAGTTGATTGATATATTGTTACTGACAACTGGGTGATCTGCAGATGTGGGCCCGAGGCCGCCGCCAAGGCATGTGGCACGGAGGGGGATTGTGGCCGTTCCAGCTCTGCCTGGGTGGGGGGAGGTGCGTCACTGGGATGCGGAGGGGACACTAGAGTTTGTACGGGTGCTACTAGACCATTTGCTGGTGGGGGTGACCAACAAGGGGTGGCGAGACATCGATCTAGACGTGGTTCAGGAATGCATGAGGGCACCCCAGGATTTCAGATCCATTGCGATTCGGGTGGCTGTCTTGGTGGATAGGGTACGGGAACAGGAGCCTGTAGGGGATGAGGATTCGCCAGAGGAGGAGCGAGGGGAGGATTCAGAGGCAGCAGATACCAGCAGTGACTCGGGGTACGACTCTCATTAGGGAGTGCAGGGGACTCCCCCCGAGTTTTGTAGCTACGGCGTGTATTTTGTGAGCTGTAGGGATGTACAGGCATTTTTTGTATAGCTGAGTACAGGGGTACTCAGGGCATGTATAGCACCGTGACATGTATTTTTTTGTTGATATATATCTATATGTGCACATGGATGCACCTTTTTGTGATGTTGTCTTAGTGGTACGCACGTGGATGCGCTTTATGATGTGTGATATGTTTGTATTGCACGTGGATGCAAGTAGTCTAGGATGTTTGGCACGTGGATGCCCCTTGTGTATTTTATGTGATGCGACATGATGCATGTATGATTAGGCACGTGGATGCCCCTATGGATACAAATGTGTTTTTATGGTTTTATGTATATGGATTCCAATGTTGATGCAATGCAATCTTTTTGGGTTTTTATATATTTTGATGATATGCTATGCAGGATGGAGGTGTTACATGGTGTGATTAATATGCCAATCTAGGATGTTATTGGCCATTTGATCTGCGACACTATTGAAAGCTCTTGGGACATGTGTGAATGTGATGGATTCAAACTGTCGACTGAGTTGTTTTGTACACAGGAATTTTCTAAATAGGCAAGGATCACGCACCTGGTAGCAGTTGTTGAGTTGGGAGACAAGTAGCTGGGAGTCCAGAAAAACATGAAGGTGACATATGCCCATCTGGAGGGCAGCAGTCAGGAGACCGGTCACAGCATCATACTCCGCCTGGTTGTTGGTAGCAGCGCCTATACATATTCCATCAAGGTGAATCAGTTCGTTGGAAGGGGAATATAAGACCCATGCTGTAGAAGCCAGGTTGGGAGACCAGCGGCTTGCGCCATCAGCGAAGCCAGTGTAGCATGGTGGAAGATGGTCCATCTGTGGGCATGCAAAAAATGATGAATGTAAGAGTATGGTAAAGAAGGTGAAAAACAAAAAAGAGATCAAACTGTACAATGCGGACCAAGGAGGTCGCGGTTTCAGTTATGGGTAAAAACGTTTAAGATACAACCCATTACGGGGGTTGCGTAAAGGGTGGCCTTCAGAATCGGCTAAAATGTTTGCCCCCTTGCCGAGGCAAGTCTGCACAATGTAAGGGCCTTGCCACATGGATTCAAACTTTACTTTACCAGTTTTGTCGTGGGCTTGGTCATAGGCGAGGACGAGGTATCCTTCATGGAAAGTTCGAGGGTGGACATGTTTGTCATAACCGGCTTTGGAGCAGTTTTTGGCTGCTTCAATGTTCTGGAGAGTGGCACGACGATCTTCATTTGCTTGTTCGAGGGATAGCAAACGTTGATCAAGGGGGGAGGTATCGGGGAGGAGCTCAACGGTGATATGCAAGGAGGGTATCTGACACTCGATGGGGAGGATAGACTCTACACCGTGAACGAGATGAAACGGGGTAAAACCAGTGGCGGTCTTGGTGGAGGTACGGTAAGCCCATAAGGAAGGGAAAAGCATATGGTGCCAATTGGACTTATGCTGGTCAACAGTGCGTTGGAGTATGGTTTTTAGGATTTTGTTAACAGCTTCTACTTGACCGTTCCCTTGAGGGTAGTAAGCAGAGGAAAATTGGTGTTCATACTTGAGGAGGGTGGATAACTCGTGCCACGCAGAATCTTCAAAGTGTGATCCATGGTCTGAGACCAACTGTTTAGGGACCCCGAATCGAGTGATAACATGGTTAAAAAAGAAACGGGCAGCAGTGTCAGCGGTACAGTTGAAGGTGGGCATGGCTTCCGCCCATTTGGTGAAGTAATCGACAGCGACAATGATATACTTATGGCCATTCGCAGATGGGGGTCGACACTCCATGAAGTCGATGGCCCACTTACAAAAGGGACCAACAGTGACGACTGGGTGTAAAGGAGCAGGTGGTGTCCGGGCCTTAGGGGCAAAAAGTTGGCAGTTATGGCAATGCTTGACCGCTGTGATGCAATCGGTGAAAAGTGTGGGCCAGAAGTATCCGGTGCGGATGACCTTTTGGGTAGTGGCCATCCCTGAGAAATGGCCTCCGCAGGCACGGCTATGACAATCATTAAGGATGTGCTCAGCTTCCTCATGTGTAAGGAAACGACGAAGAATTGTGTCGACCCCTCGCCGGTAAAGGACATCTCCTATGAGGAGGTAGCGAGAGGCCTGGTGACGGATATGACGACATCCATTACGAGTGACTGTGGGTCGGAACTTCTACGTGCGTAAGTATAACAAGATATCACCGTACCATGGGTCATCAGACGAGAGAGTGAACAAGTGATTGTCAGGTAACTCATCGGAGATGGGTGGGGCCGGGAGAAAGGAAGGGAGATCAGTGATGAGCTGGGAAAGCGCAAGGGATTTAGTGCTCTTAGGTGTTCGGAATGTGAGTTCATATTCTTGGAGGATGATGACCCATTTAGCCACATGAACTTGCAGGAGCCGTCGGTTTAGGAGATATACCATGGGGTTGGAGTCGATGACGACTGTGGTATGACTCAGTAAAATGTAGTGTCGCAATTTTTGGACGGAAAAGACCACTGCTAGGGCTAGTCTCTCCTCATATGGGTAACGTAGGGGTGGGCCAGACAAGGTCTGGCTGACGTAGTAAATGACATGCTCTTGGTGTGAAGTGTCTTCTTGAACCAAGACTCCAGACACACCATGCTCGGAAGCTGAGACGTAGAGAGTGAAATCTTGAGAAAAATCTGGAGGGGACATCAAGGGGGCTTGTGTGAGAGCTTTCTTGAGGGCTTCGAATGCAGCTTCTTCTTGCTCGTCCCAGACAAAGGGGATGTGGGTACAGAGTAGGCGCAAGAAACCGTGAACGGTTGTGGCATAATCAGGAACGAAGCGTTGAAGGAAATTGGATCGCCCTTGCAAGATTTGGAGTTGCCATAGCGTGCGAGGAGGGGGAAGGTCTAAGATGGCTAGGACTTTCAGGGGATCAACAGTAATTCCTTTCTGGGAAACAATGAAACCCAACAATTGTCCTGTCGGAATGCAAAAGACACACTTGTGTGGGTTCAAGCAGATCTGATATTTGCGACAACACAGAAAAACTTGCCGAAGGTTGTTAAGGTGGTCTGATCGTTTCCGGGAACAAGCTGTAAGGTCATCAAGGTAGACGAGCAGGATGTGGAACAAATCATGAAAGCAATAGGTCATGGCCCGCTGGAATGTGGAACCAGCATTTTTTAGGCCAAAAGGCATGATGCGATAGGCAAAGGTGCCCCATGGGGTAGTAAAGGCAGTTTTATACTGGTCTTCCTTTCGGATTTGGATCTGATTGTATCCGGAAAAACCGTCCAAGAACGAGAGGACTTCATGCCCCACACATGCATCGATGAGCTGGTCAATAAATGGCGTGGGGAAATTGTCTTTGGGACAGGTGCGGTTTAAATCTCGGAAGTCAGTGCATACTCTAATGGTGCCTTGTTTTTTGTTAACGGGAATAGGGTTTGAAACCCAGGTGGTATAGGCAATAGGATAAATGAATCCTGCCTTGCGAAGTTTCTCAATCTCTGCTTTGACAGCTGGGAGTTTTGAGGGGTGAATGGGACGTTGTTTCTGATGAACGGGGGGAACGTCAGGCCATGTGTCAATGTGGTTCTCTATAATGGCAGGGTCAAGATCGGGAATTTCGGTGTAGGACCAGGCAAAGACATCACGGAATTCTCTGAAGAGTTTTTTGTATTCCTCAATCTCTTGCTCACTGCAAGAGGCTCCTAAAGTAATGAGTTCGGGGGAGCTTCTTGGGGCAGCGATATCAATTTGGATGACAGGTGAGATGTTGGCCATATTTCCCTCCTCGAAGGCGTCAAGAGTAGGAATAGGGTCCTTGAACCAGTCGACCTTGGGGGGAAGGAAGTCTTTGGATTCAACTGCAAATTGGGAAGCAGTGTTAGAAGAGGATTCATCTGGGAGAAAGTAGGAACGATGGTGCATGTCATCCCAGGGATACTCCGGGGCAGTGAGAGCCTCGAGGATCTCCTCATTAGTGCGGAAAGTTTGTGTCGTCAAATCGATTGACGAGGGAGTAGCGGCGGAAGAGATCATATAAATGGTATTAACCTCTCCGGAAGGGGCAGAACGCGGGGGGTGGATCTCCTCAATGGTGGGTGGTGCGGTCTCAAGATCCAGATTGTTCATCTCAAAGAGAGATGCTCTGTAATCGGGGAGATCGGGACAATTATTTGTCTAATGTGCGTAAATACCGCATATGGCACAGGGGTGGTTAGTGCGCAGGTATTTGTCGCAAGGCTTGGGGGTTGGATCAAGGTGGACAACCGGGATAGTGGGGTCGTCGTCAAGCAGTTCCATGTGTTCCTGTAATGTCGGTAACTGAGGACATTGGTGAGTCGCATGGCCCAACTCATCGCACAGCGAGCATTTGGGAGGAGCACGAAACACAGGGGGGTTTTTGACTGTCTTGGGAGGTGGGACAGCAGAGTAAGGTTGGGGGCCTATGCCCCCAGTGGGTTTGGTAAGAGGAGGGGGTGGGTTCGTGGAGGACGATGGGATAGCGACACCGGGAGGTGGTTGACTAGTAGTGACAATGGGTTGCACCGGTTGCAGGATGACATTTGGTGTCAATGGGGGAACGGGAGGCGAAAGATACCAAATAGGTAATCCTAAGGTTAAACCAGGGAGGTTGAGGGTAGCCATGACCGGGGTGCTAAATAATCCTGATGGAGGGAAGAGGAAAGGAATGGTATGGATGGGGGTAGCACCAATATGACTTGGTACCAAAGGGGGTTTAGGCAACAAGGGCAGTTGATTAGTAGGAGTTTGCATGTGATGGGACAGGGTACATAGGTCGGACACGTCAGTGGCGGGTGACAGGGGTGGAATAGATTGGAAGGTTGAGGTCATTGGCGCGTCTGAGTAAACTCCAGGACCCATAGAGGAAACAAATGAGGTGGTGGTATCCGAAACAGGTTGCTCAACCATGGGGAGAACATTTTCAGGTGCCGCGGGGGCATTGGGATCATAGTAGGTGAGTTGGTCGACCTTGACCACGCGTCCCTCGTGGGGGAACATCATGGTATGAAAAATGGAAGAAGCAACCGCCCGCATGGCGTACATGTAGCTGCGGCCAAGTAAAAGGTTATAATCAAGCTGTGCATTGATAACCTCGATGTCGATGAGGATAGTTTTGCCAGCCAGTTGGACGGGGACGTTAGTTAATAGGCCTTGTGGTTGAGCCGAACGGTCGTTGTAGGATCGCAACGCAGTAGTGGACGGCTGGAGAGGGGGGGATCCCAATTTTTGCCAGATGAGGGTGGACATGACACATGTAGAGGCACCTTCATCAATAATGCATCAATGGATGACAAAATTCCGAACGGAAACACAAACTTGGAACGCTAAAGTGGAAGGCATGCGGGGTTCGGATTGGTCCAAATCAAATGCCATTAAACTTGAATCATTTGGATCGATAGCCCCAATGGATGAGAGTAAAGTCTTGCGCTGCGAAGGGTAGTTTTTTAAGACTTCTAACGCAGACATGGCTATGGGAGATTAGGCTAAGTCATCAACAATGTTGTAGTTGGACGCAGCCCGCGCATTGGGGTTATTGTTGATACGGCGAAGCAGGAAACGAGGTGCTTTGGGAACGCCATCTAGTGGAGGTGGAGGTATACGTAACGCCTGATTAGTGGGATGAGCATTAGTGGGTTTATCGGCGGGAGGGGCTTCAGGGGTGGTGCCATATTGGGTCCACCGGGTCTGGAGGTTGACCTCATCGGATGACATCATCAATAAGTGGTGGGTACCTGAGTCATGCATGGGTTGATCAGGAGCAGCGTAAGTGATTTTTTGTTGGGTTGATGCGTTGGCTTGAGGGGGAGCCAATGGTTGGGTGTTCACTACGCCTTGGGTTTGTAAGGGGTTTTGCAGCACCAAAGGTGGCTGCTGAGGTTGTGGGGGGTTGGGTGGTGCTTGAGGAGGCGCCTGCCCTTGGCGGTGGGCATCTTCAGCCCAAAGTTGCCGAACTCACTCCATGTGTGGGAAAAAATGTGTGTAGTGGCCATAGACCCCACAAATAGAACAAGGATGGTTTGTCCGCAAACTGGGGTTTTTGGCCTGCTTGGGCAGGCGATCAGGGTTCTGGTTAGCAGTGGCCACATTATTATTATCGAGGGGATTAGGTGGTTGACCAGCTTGGTTATTTCCACAATTTCGGCCCTTGCCGCCATTTTGTTGGCCCTAGTTGTGTTGGTTGTTCTGGTTTTGTTGCGGGTTTTGTTAAGCCTAAACTTTCCCTTGGGCAGCAGGTGGATTCTGAGGTTGCGCAGGTGCTGGAGCAGGTTGCGGTGGATGATATGTAGGTGGAGGCTGTGCAGGGGCAGCAACTTGAGGGGGTTGCTGATAGGGCTGCGGAACGGGTTGTGGGTTTGCCGCAGGGGCTTCCTGTGGCGAGTAATAAGCGGGTTGGGCTTATGAAGGCACAGGAGCTGGTGCAGCCTACTGGTGGTAGTAGGGCTGAGGTGCGACCGAGGGGGCGTAAGCGAGAGTCGCATGACCGAAACACTGCGGTGGACATGAGGGTCCATGAGAATGGTGGTGTGCCATGGGAGCATACGAGTTGGTTATTCCAGACTGGGAGGTAGCCTGCGAAAGGTCAGGGCCAGGGGTAGGACGTGCTATGGAAAATGGTTGAGGATGCGAAGAGACACGGCCAATGATGTTGTCGGCAGCATGGGATACCCCCGGCACATTGTACTGGGAAGACTCGCCGTGAGGGGCGTCAGGTATAATGGTATAGAGATAACCCGACTGGGTGTAAATGAGGTCGAATTGTTGGGCCTTAAGGATGGCCTCTTCTTCAAACTGGGGTCTTTCGGATGCCACATCCTTAGCAATGACAGGAAGAAGGGATTTGAGGAACCAATATAGGAAGATACGGTCGTCTAATTTGATTTTGCATAAGCTACGGCGTCGACGCCACTCATGAATGTGGTCCGTGATGTGGGTAGCCGTGTTTTGTCTGCATGATAGGAGGATCTCAATGCCCGCATCATAGCGGACAGGTAACTGGAAGAACTGCAGGAAGGTTGAGGCAAGGGAAGTAAAGGTGGCATGGGTTCCATGGGGTTGCTCGATATACAACTTGGCTGCAGAGCCAGTGAAGGTGCGCTGTAAGAGACGGAGGCGAATAGAGTCATCCACTATGGAGTTGGAGGAACACCATAGATGGGAAGACATAATGTGGTTTTGTGGGTCCTCACCTGCCTTGCCCTCGAACTTAGGGATGTCAGAGGGGAGCTTGGTGGGCATGTGAGGCCACACAGGGTCGTGTCGGATAGGGTCGTTGGTCAATCTGGCTAGGCCAGGTAGGTTGAGGCTAGCCATGAATGGCAAACTAGAAGAAGGATGTGACACGGTAGTGGGTTGGGCCAAGTTGGGGCCAATGCCCCCAAGTGGAGGGGTAGTGTTTGGGAGGTTGCCCCCAAGTGGGGAAACTAAGGTGGTATAGGACGGTCCTGCACCACCATGGGTAGTGTGAACCACTGATGGAGTGGGAATAGGTATTCCTGCTAAGGGAATAGGTGCCATGAGGGGAACGGTAGATGGGGGCCCTATGGAGGGCATACCCACAGCGGGTGTGGTCACTGGTGTAGTGGTGGATGTGCCACCAATGGTCCCTACCATGAAGGGAGTGGAAGTCACGCCATCCATGGGGCTGGTGGGGGCAGTGTAAATGGGGTGCTCAGACTTGGGCTCAGAATAGGAAGTAAAATAAGGGGCATCAATATCTGGTGACGGAGTCCTATGCCGCTGATGAGTGGAGTCAAGTGAGGATGACCTGTGTCAATGACGGGTGGTGTCAAGTGAACCATGCTGCAGGGGTTCACCCCTGAGGCATCGAGAATGTCTCAGAGACTCAATGGTGACAGATGGTGTCAAATCTCTGTGGGTGGAGGTGGGTGAAAAATAGCTCAAAAATCCTAATGCAACCGAGTGTGCAGAAGGAGAGCTCGAAAAATAGGGCACTCAGGCCAACAACCAACTCGAAACACCCAAGGTAACAGCTGTGCTACAATAGGTGGAGTGTCAACAGAAATGGTCAGAATACCAACAAACAACAGGTTTCCTAAAAGATAAAAAAACGGTGGACTCACTAGACCAAAAGGAGGTAAGAGAGCATGCAAACACCTAACTAAAAGTATTCTAACTCAACTAGACATATCCTCTGCAAGGTGATGAAATCCAAGTTAGACAATATGAATAGGAAAGTCAAGTGGCTAAGATATCCCCCTACCAGGAGGGATACCGGGAAGTCAATCCTAGAAGAATGGCAACTAAGATACCCCATTCATGACACGCCCAGAAAGGTGAATCTACCATTTGGTCCTTTTACCGCAATACCCCAATACAGGGATATCCCGAGAACTGCGAAAGGTATCCCTTCAGTTACTGAATGGAGTGCGGTATTCCACTCAGGCCTCCGGAACCAATCTCGCGACTTCAACCCTCCTAAGGGAGAGGCCCTCTGGTAAACTGGCTGTGACCATGCCAAAAAGTACTAGGGGATTTTGGTTCTCTAATTGGACAACAGCTATGTCTCAAGTGTAAGTAACCGAGGGGTGTTATTGGAAGCCTATCCCCCCGATCCTACCTAACTACAAAGATTCTTTTGTGTTCCCCAAGTGGGGTTAGAATGTTGGTTGAGTTAAGTAGTTTTTTAAGTCTCACTTGAATTAGGTGACAAAGTGTGTGCTCGTGAGGTGATGAACCTAGAATAGAAGTGCCACACAAAGGGGCAACCTTCTAACTAACAATAATACTGAAGTCACAACTTTAACATGCAAAATTTTCTGAATTAAAATGCTGAAATTTCAAACAGATTCTGTAAAATGGAACAGAAACTATGTTGCAGAAAAGGCTGTAAGGAAGTAGGGCTGCAGGTGGAACAGATGGCTGTGCAGATGCAGAAAAGGGGCTGGGTTCAATAACAGAAACGCGGGTCTATGGCGAAATCGGGCGGTCGGACCGCGGGTTTGAGGGAAACAGGCGCGGACAGGTCGCGGCTTTTTGGCCGACAGATGCGGTTGGGTCGCAGCAAAGGGGATGAAAGATGCGCTCGGGACGCGGGAAAATGGCCGACAGGCGCAGCCAGATCACAGCAAACAGGCTGATTAGCCACGGTCGGATTGCAGGTAACAGACTTGAATCCGTATGTAGTGAGCCGGAAAAAGTATGATAGCCACGGTCGGGTTGCGGGTAAAGGCCTGAAAGGCGCGGTCGGAACGCGGCTGCAGAAGGAAAAAACGCGGTTTACGGCGGCCGCTGAAAAGGACAGCCGAAAGGAAAAAAAAAACTGGAAATTATTGCAGAGACCTAAATAAGCAGCGTAGTCGCCAAAACTGTAGCTAGGGTTTTACCCCTAGCTTGTGCGAATGAGCACCTACTAAGGAGAAGTGACTCCTTAGTAGCAGTTTATATTGATGTAAATAAAAATGTTAAACAAAAATACAAACTAATCTAAACATAAGCATGAAACAAAACAACAATATGTAAAAAATGGTTTTTTATTGATATTACCTCCAATGTAGAGGTTGGTGAAGCTCTTTGTGCTGGTTCAAGACGGTGGCTCCGAGCTCCAGCTTGCTCCTTTTCTTTCTCCGATGGTGGAAGATGGGCCAAAAGGGGCTCTCAATGGTGAAAGTAGCTCAAGGGTGAGCTAGGGCTTCAAGAGCAATTTTGGCAGAGTCAGGGTGCTTCTGATTGTGGATGTGAAATAAGGGGTCTCCATCACCTATTTATAGTTTTTTAGTGGTGGAGTACCGGCCCATGGTTTTGGAAACCATATGGTTTAGGGCAGCTGTTTAGGTTTTTTTCCTCCTTTTCCTCATTATTTTATATTTTTTCTTCCCTTTTGGGAATTTTTTCTATTTTAGAGGAATTTTGGATATTTTTGGAGGAAAAAAGGGGTTTTTTGGCCTTTCGGAGCCATTTTAGGCCTTTTGGAGGCTTTTTAGATGGTTTTATGGCATTTTGGAGGAATTTTAGGCCTTTTGGAGGCTTTTTAGATGGTTTTATGGCCTTTTGGAGGCATTATAGGCCTTTTGGAGGCTTTTTTGGTGGTTTTATGGGTTTTTGAAGGAAATATGGTAGGAAAAATGGACAAATGAGCCATGTAGTGGGGTAGATGAGGTAGTGAACACTTTTTGGGTGTTAACAACAACTATCCCTGTTTCAGAGATAATGTGACCCAAGTACCGTATCTGTGGTTTATAAAAGCCACATTTACTAAACTTGGCATACAGCTGGTGTTCTTGTAACAATCATGTACTATGCGAAGGTGTTCCTCATGTTCCTATTTACTCTTAGAGTAAACTAGGATTTTGTCTATGAAGACCAAATTTTTTTTATCTAGATATTACTAAATATACTATTCATCATACACATAAATTTCATAGGTGCATTGTTCAAACCTAATGGAATTACTACAAACTCGTAGTGCACGTACCTTGTACGAAAGGCAATTTTGTGAATATCCTCATCACCAATCTGTAGGTGATGGTACCGAGATCGTAGGTCAATCTTTGAAAATATCTTGTCTTCTCTCACTTGATCGAACAAGTCATTGATCCTAGGGAGTGGGTATCAGTTCTTGATAGTCATTTTGTTAAGCTGATGGTAATCGATGCACATATGCATCGTACCATCATTCTTCTTTATGAAAAGTATTGATGATCCCCAAGGAACACACTTGGTCTGATATATCCTTTTTCTATCAACTCCTGCAACTGTAGTTTGAGTTCCACCAACTCTGGTGTACTCATGCAGTAAGGGGATTTTGAAGGAGGAATTCATCCTAGTGTCTGTTATATGGAAAAATTTAGGTCTCGCTTCGGAGGTAATATAGGGATTTCCTTAGGGAATACATCCTTGAATTCTACAAGAACAAGGAAATACTCTATGCGACATTCTCTCTCAGCCTCTATGTCTCAGATATTTACTGCAAATAACTTGCATCCTTTTCTAATGCACTTCTTTTCTTGTAAGGAAGATATATTCCTTACCAAAACTTTCTTTGGTATGCCTTGAATCTTCACTTGATTTCGTCGGTTATCTATACACAAGATTGACTTGTGTAATCAATCGAGCATGACAGGTTGTTGTTTCAACTAGTCCATGTTGATAAGTATATCATATGATCCTAAAGGTAGGATGTTCAGGTTTACTTCCATATGCTAACCATTCAGGTTTACCTCACAATATTTAAGTATTTCCAAAATGTTTCATTTCATACCTGAGGCTAATTGTACCAGCTAGGGTTTATCATGTTTTTGTTTGCCTAGTTTACATACATAAACAATTTTAGGCGATACATAGCTTAGAAAGAACCGGGGTCAATCAGTATTGAAATAGAAGTGTTCAAGAGTATTACCTTCTATCTCAACCATGGTATCCTGATGGTGCGCCTATCAGCCATCCAAGGCTGTATAAATCCACACTATTCTAGCGATGTCCTCTACCATTGGTTCTTCTTGGAAGTTGTGCAATACCCCATTGGTCTTGTTCTTACAATATCAAGCACAATGATGGCCACTGCAATTCCATCATTTGATCTATAGAGGGGTAGAATTGGCTCCCACAGCTGCTACTACCTTGTTAACATTTGGAGCTGGTACATAAGGCTTTGTACCTAATTTGTTGAATTTCATGTTTGCTGGAAAACTATTGTTCTGTTTCCTGTATGGGGGTTGGTTTAAACCTAGTTTGCAGTTGGCAGAGAAGTTCTTATACTTGTCTCTATTTCTATTCATGTTCCCTTGCCTTAGTTTTCCATGCTCATAGTAGAACCTAGCTTTGTGCAATGTGGTCTCCAAGGTTTTAGGCATGTCTAACTCAATCCTTTCCTAAATGTTGGGAGGAAGACATCCTAAAAACTATTGGATATTTACCTTTTCATCCTTGATGTATGGTACATATTGGAACAAATCTATAAATCTCTTAATAAAAGCATCCATAGTCATGGATCCCATACATAACTCGTGAAACTCTTTCACCTTCCCATCAAAGAATACATAACTCATGAAACTCGTTCACCTTCCCATCAAATAATATTTCTGACGTATATTTTTCTTGGAAGATCTTGCGGAATTTACTCCAATGTATTTCTCTTACCTCATCTTTCTTGGTATGTTTCAAGTCTCTCCACCATCTCGCTTATTTTCCATTTAAATTATAAATGTCCACTCGAGACTTCATTTCACTAGAGTATTTATGAACACGAAAATATTTGCTGATACCCACGAACCATTCTTCAACTTTCTCCCCTGAGTTCACCTCTCCTTCATATGTTGGGGTTGTTATTTTTCTAAACTCCTCCTGAATATTTTCATCAATTCTCTGTTTCTTTCTGCATGGAGAAAGAGAGTCCTCACTAGAAGGACTGTGATAATCTCCTTCTGTAGCTTCAGGGGTATGTTCCTCTTCTCTTTCCTCTCTTGGGATTATATCATGTTTATGATAAGGTTCCTTCTTGAAGGTGTTTGTGGAATGAGTGGGTTTCCCCTGCATGCTTCCTCCCATCATATTTCGCAGCAATGCTTCATTGATTACTTGTTGTTCCTTTATTTCATCCAGATTGTCATCTCTGAAACTTTGCAAGTATGCTTGAAGACTTGTATGGTTTTCATAATATAATAATTCCATTCTACCACAAGTTCTGCTTCCTGGGTGGGGGTATTCAATTTCCCTTGCTGACTGTTATCTTCTTTAGTGTTCATGATCTGAACTGTTCTGTAAAAATTCCTGAAATTGCAAATGTAATAATAGGAAAAACTTTTGTTAGTTAACAAAATTAAAAAGATACTTTATTTTCCTTGCAACGAATGTCTCGTACACCCATTAGATCTATTAGTGTTTAAAATGGGTTCTGATACCACTTGTAATGTCCCCAAAAATTGAATTTTTTTTTTTTTATTAGGCTAGTCAAAACTACCTACGCTGGATATTAATTGACCCTTACGAAATGTTTCGTACTCCAATTGTACTACTATATTGTCATAAGTTTTTCTTACATCCTGCTTCATATATTTCTCGATAAGGTTATTAATATGTTACTTATATTGGTGTGATGTTGATTACTATTTGTACTTTGGTTAAGCATTGATGTGTAAGTTATTTGTTGCTTACGTACTACATTGTTTATTAACATGTGCTTATTGGCATATACATGATTGTAACTTGACTTTGTTAATGAGTAAAGGGGTGGAGTGGCGGGACTAGTTTCCCTTGTAACCGTGAGAGGTAACAGTTTATCCTTAACACAACGGGCTTACTTCGTTCTATCGAGCTAATTGTTACAGCGAGAAATTCCTATGGCTTGGGGTACCACAACAGACAGCTTGACTCGAGAAATCAATCTTTTCTAATATGCAATAGAAAGTAAATGTCTAACACTAAAGGGTCAGACTTCGTACCTTATTTCGGACGGTTGAAGTAGATCCCCGTTGAGATTTCCAACTTTAGCTTGAATTGATAAATTAATTCCTCAACAGCAGGTAAACAATACAAGCATACTGTATATCATGGTGTTAGATCTATTCTAGCATATATAATCAACAATGTATAAGCATTTTAAATAATACCATGGATAAAATATTCATTCAAACACACATTATTGGATAGGAAAAGATATTTCTATTAATATAAATCAGATATTACAATAGATACAACCTATGACGGCATTTCTATGAACCGGAGAAACTGAATCCCTGACTTGGGCATCCACCACCTCAATTCTCCATCTCTCGATAGCAAGCTCACAAGCAAAAGGCAAGCTTGGGAAGAACACACTAGTGCTCCAAGGGACAAAGGGATGCAGACTCAAGCATAAGTTCCAGCAACAATGGACTATAGTTTCTTTGCTTTGAATTCTCTCATATGCCTTCAATCTACCATAGAGTTCCTTATATAGCTTTTCAAAGGGGTAATGAAAGGTCGAATCCGAGCGATCTCAAGGCATAGGGAAGGCTAGGAGTCAAGTGAGTCATATCCATGTCAAGGAAAACTCCAAAATGATTTGGATTTTGTACACATGTCGATGTACATGGTTTTAGTGGTCAAACCTGTGTATATACGTGATTATAGGTTTAAAAGTCACATGTATCATTTTTCACATGTTTTTAGGGATGATCAAGGAAACATCAAAGGACAAAAAATAGTCCATGGGGTCTAAGGAGTCTACAACAGGACAGGGGAATTCCATACAAAGTGTGATTTACCTGGAGTGGTAAAATCAACTATAACAGATGCCCCCTAATGTGTGAGGTCAGAGGGGTCATACGATGGCCGAAATACATTATAAGTCCATCCCATAAGTAGAGCGATGAAGGATCCCAAATGGAATATCAGCCACCCAATCAGCATAGTACAATAATACAACTCTGCATATAACTGCAAATACATATAGTAGTCTTGGATACATAAGGGTACAATGGCCATGAATAGGCATGATACAAGATATCACATAAGTGGTCATCGCCACGTACAATATACATAAATCAAAATCTCCATGATGAAGATATTCAAAGGACCATGATCTCCATAATGGATGAAGATATATAACATATCAAAATATCCATAATGGCTGGAAATGTCTAACATATACTGGAATCAAGTCATGAGAGCTGAAATCTCATGAACAATGGCACGATCAAGGAGGTAGCATATAACAGATGCCACCAATCTGGAAAGTATTCTACACACACCGCTATAAGTACTTGTCCTACTATGTGAATAGATGTGTCAAGGTCGAACATAGTAGTCCATCGTCTGATTACCGGTCATTAATGTATACCATTAATAGACGTGAGATCACCCATCGATAATGAAAATGGGAATCAAGGTACTAGAGTGCAAACTAACAAGTGTGAATAAATGTGTTGAGTTCAAACATTTGAGAGGATCCATTGATTAGGGGACATTGATGTATTCCCATAGACTATCGATGGCGAGAGAACTTGCCACTGATGACTACAAGTCTCAAGGCACTCAAAATTACTCTAGATTCCAATCCCAGAATAAATGATCTGAAGTCGATGGGATAAAATCCGCTGGACGGAGGGCATTAAGGAATCCCCCATCATCCAACACGAGGTACTCAACAAAGCTGTATAATGTGGAAGGACTCGATCATAAGGTGCACGAACCAGTAACTGTACCGGGAATGGCCGACATGCAAAGTCAAGATAACTGAGGAATGGCCGACTCAGGCTTCAACTTCCTTCAAACAAGAGCATAACAGTGTATGATGACTGACTAGAGGTAGCATAGACTCGATATACAAACTAGGACATCTCTGTGACACAAGAGGCATCGACAGAGGCTCCATAAGGACTGGAAGCTTAACCAGTCGATGGAGATAAACTTAGATAAACGAGTAAAACTCCTAAATTCAAACTATAACCCAACCAATGGATGTGATATATAGTGCTCTGTTTGAAGGCAACACGACTTGACAGCTGCCAAAGATAACATCTTTCCTTGTCCGACTTTTTGGTTTTTTTATTTTTTTGGACTTTTTCAGTTATTTAAAAAGCTTGAAAAAAGAATAAAATGGCTTTATAGTTACAGACTAGGAGGAGACGAGTTTCATAAGGGAAAACAAACTAGTTCCAAGCAGTGGAACATACCTATGCTCAATGTAAGGATACATGTGTAGGATATCGACACTTGGGGGAAAATCCCCTCCCGGTAAAAAGGGAAACAAGCTGCGAAGGATATAAAAAATGGCTCTACATGGCTAGACATGAGACAAGCTCACGCTATATGGCTGAAATGCAATGTCAGGGGAGTCAGCATAAAGCTCAATAAGGTAGGAAAAGATCATGATAATGCATTCACAACTTGACATGAGGGAATCTTGAGGGAAACAGGCCAGCAAAAGATGAAGAGGACTATGAGGCTCTTGTGAAATGTCATGGCAGTACTATACAATGGACTCCCACACCCTAAAGGAGAAAATTCCAGCATGGGCACCAAATGCAAATATGGCACTAACTAGGGTACCCATTTAAGGTGAAGCTCTACCACTCATATCATGCCACTTCTAAAGTAGCAAGAAGGTTCCGTGTCATAATAGAGTGGGTTCGTACCTAAGGTCATTATGGAATGGTCATAAGGTCATGCAAAATTCAAATGGTGATGAAACCGAACCTATATGCCAGTTTAGACATGATACTTGAGATCAGGACGAACCGGTCAATCCAATGGCTAAAACGGCACTGAAAAAGGTCCTCTACATCATGAATTATGTCAAAAATGGTCCAAAATGGTTAGAAAATGTTGAAACTATAGAAAAGGGGGTAAAATTTTTCAAATATTTGAAAATTTTCTATAAATAGTAAACAATTCAAAATATTATAAAACATTTGAAACTTTTACCCATTTGAGCTCAGATTTTCCACAACGAACTCCAGGAGATCCAGCCGACGGAATCCACTACTGTTTCTTCCAGGTATTTACCCATGCTCTTCTCTTTCATTTTGATGCAATTTTTATGAAACTCCATGGTCAATTAAGCTTTCTAGGACAAACTAAAATGGGCACTACGGACCACACGGAAATCAAGGGTTTTTCCACGTATAGGGCTGGATATACATGGAAAATGCCCCCAAACTCGCGTACATATCCGACTGTTTTGAAAATAGTCACGTATGAGGCCATGCATAAGGTTTTTTCAATAATCTAATGGGAAAATTGGAAATTTCTTGTGTAGGATGGTCCTAGAGTGGAGAGAGCATGAACATGGTGAGGTAGAGGAAGTAGTAAGGGCCAATCTAATGTCTCAACAAGCTCTACGTGCATGCGGACTCTACAAGTTTTGTTGTCTTGGTGGTTTGAGGGCCAAATCAAGACTATTACAGATGCTGGTGGATTACTGGGATCTGGACTCAGAGTCCTTCTAGATAGATGGGATGTCCCTCACTATAGAGGTGGAGGACATATACTTCATTACAGGGCTTTCTAGACGAGGGGAAGTAGTGAACCTTTGTTCTTGTGGTGGGCCAGGAGGTGGCCTAACTATCGATGAGTACATTGCGGTGTACTGCTATCCATACATAGAGAAGGTGGGGAGTCAAGTCCCTACCAATGCTATACAGGTGCTAGGCCTAAAGGCCATACTATTGACATTGGGTAGGATAGTAGGCTTGGCATTACTCCACCAGGCCTCACGGCCTCTGATGTTCTATGCAATGGAGTGTATGAGACCCACGATTTATGACTGGAGCACTACACTATTGAGCAACATGAAACATCAGCTCAATGAGTGTAAGGCAGGCAGATTGTGGAACTTCGGGTTCAACAGTAAACTGAGCATGTTTTTCTTCTAGCGTGTTCCAGGATTGAGCCCTAGAGTGGACATTCCTCTTCAGAGTGGACATTCCTCTTCATGGGGTTTGAGATCTGGCCCAATGGCATTGGGCAGATGCAATGCGCAGACTGGGGGGTGGTAGGGCGGTCAACCCTTATCTAGCTGAGTTCTTTCAGTGGTGGCGATGGTAGATAGTTTCCATCGATGACTACCCCTATGCAGGGATATATTTCCTGGGGGATCTAGACATGCCACTACCACCAGGATCAACATATGGTGATATAGGTAACAAATCTCGACCCTTTCTTTTTTTTTAAATTTTTTGAGTTATTTACTTTTTTGTGTGTGTTTTCTTGATTATATGGAATCAAAAAGACATATTTTTGAATGACAATACATAGTGACAGCTACCATTTGTGTGTAGATGTGGGACCATGGCGGCCAGAGGGCTTCCCTTGTCATAGACGGAGGGGAAGAGGAGATGATATCACGGGTGTGGATGCAGAGCGGACACTCCAGAGAATTCATACCAATTTTTTCAGGCTGACACATAGGGTTCCCATGGTGCAAGTCGAGGACTTTCCCAAGGCTATGCAGTGCCAAGTGGTGGGTGTACCACGAGCATGGGTGCAATTGTTTCCAACGGCTAGCTAGAGCTGTAGTGACCTTCCATGATCACAACCATCCTCCTCCTCCATAATATTATATACCTGGGAGTGTATACATTTTGTACTACCATGTATTATATGCTGATGGCTCGAGAGCCCCAATTTTGTATCATGTGACTGTATATTATCACATTTTTGCTTTTATATATAATTTTTTTTATGGTGATCAGTTTATTTGTTTACATGTGTAAAAAAAAATTTTGTGATGAATTTACTGTGAATGAAACAAATTCCAATCTAACACGTAGTTAGCATATGAGTCAACAACTTGATTATTAATTATTGGAATGTGTATATATGTTATATTGTCAAATTGTCATTCTAACAATCTCACACATAAGAATGTTCTCAATAACATTGGATCTATAACATGGTACAAACCATTAAACTGTGACACTACTAACTCCGAATCAAGATGTACCTCAAGAGAGAGAACGCCATGTGAAATGGCATCTCGTAGAAGCTCAATAACGGCACTATATTCAGCAACATTATTGGAAGATGGCCGCAGACATATGCCTCCTGAAGACAGTACCTGAACCATAGGAGTATAAATCACCCAAGCAGCAGAGGCTGAGTGTTGAGTGTGACAGCTCGCACCATCCGCAAATCCTATGTAGGTGGAAGATTCCATTGACATCTGCCAAAAGAAACAGAAACTAATCACAAACCTGATCATGATAAGAAAAAGACCTAACTATGCAAAACTATACACTACTATACAATAAGCAGCCTTGGCTGAAGATCATGCATAATATTTCTTGAGATAGAGCCCATTTCTAGGCTCCGCCAAGACCATTCCTTTGTAATCCACTAACTCATACGCACCGTTCTCTAACACACGTTTGACCACGTAAGGACCCGACCACATAGGATTAAATTTCCCTGCCCCCAAGGGTTCTTTCAGTTGATCCCACAAAAGGACCAAGTCTCATTCACTAAACCTCCTTGGACAGACAACCTTATCGTACTGGACCTTTACGCGACGTTTATTGACTTTTAGAGCCACCAAGGAATCCTGACGCTGTTCATCAAGTTGCTCGAGGTGAAACAAACGCACTTGCAATGGTGAAGTGTCTGGTAAGAGTTCTATGGCTAGCTTCAAAGAAGGAATCTCACATTCAACCGGCAATATCGAATCCACTCCATGTACAAGTTGATATGGAGAAAAACCAATGGCAGTATTAACAGTGGTTCGATATGCCCACAAAGCAGGATATAACATGATGTGCCAATTAGTCTTGCTTTGTGCGATGGTTCATTGGAGAATGGATTTGAGTGATTTATTCACTGCCTCTACCTGTCCATTCACTTGAGGGTAGTAAGAAGAGGAATGATCTTTCTTACACCCTAACTTTAATGCAAATTCTTCCATCATACAGTTCTGAAAGTGCGAGCCATGGTCAGTGATAAGCTCTTTTGGAATCCCAAACTAAGTAATAATTTGGTTGAATACGAAGTGATCAGCTGTCTCACCGTCGGATTTTACTGTAGGAATAGCCTCAGCCCATTTTGTGAAGTAATCAACAGCTACTATAATATTATGGTGCCCCCCATCCGAAGCTAGGTCGCAATCCATAAAATCGAGCCCCCATTTAGTGAAGGGACCGGCAGTGATAATGGGATGTAATGGGGCAAGTTTCGAGCGCATATTTTGTGCAAACACATGGCAAGGGTGGCACCTCTTGACTGCATCAACACAATCTTTAAAGATCGACGGCTAGAAATAACCCGCTCTTAAGATATTTTGAGCTGTAGAAAGCCCAGATAAATGACCACCACATGCCCCTCCGTGGCAATAATTCAACACTATCTCAGCCTCTTCATGAGTTAAAAAATGTCGTAAAATGGAATCTACCCCACGGCGGTACAAAGTGTTCTCCACTATGAGGTATTTCTTAGAGACGTGACGTAATCGTCGTCATTCATCTCATGAGAGGTGAGTAGGGGTCTTCAATGTTTGTAAATATATTATGATATCCCCATACCATGGGTCTAAAGTTGAGATTAAGAAGATGTGTTCATCGACAAATGTATCTTCACAAACCAACTCCTCGGCCTCGTTCGGGAAATACGATATAAGCTCTGCAAAAATTAAATACTTCTTTAATTTTTCCGAAACAAACTCGAGATCAAATTCTTGCAGAATGAAAATCCATTTATTATATTTTCCCCCAATCATCCTTCGAGTGAGGATGAATTGAAACGGATTGACATGGGATACAACGAAGGTCTGGCGAAGGAGAATATAATGTCTCAACTGCTGAACTGCATGTACGGTAGCTAAACCAAGATTCTTAACATGAGAATAATGAATCTCCGTGTCAATAAGGTTCCAGCTCAGATAATATATGACATGCTCTTGGAGCTCCTCATCTTATTGAACCAAAACCATACCAATCGTCTCCATGGACACGACCACATAAATTAGGAAATCATGGCTATAGTCCGTGGGACTAATCACCATGGTCATTACTAGGGCTCGCTTGAGTGCATCGAAGGACTCCTGGGCTCGCTCATCCCAATAAAAGGGGGTTTCCTTCTTCAAGAGCCGCATGTAGCCTCTAGTCGAATTGGAAAATTTGACAACAAATCTTCATAACAAGTTTCCCATGCATTGCAAACATTGAAGATGACAAATATTCTTCGAGGGAGACAACTGAAGTATTGCCTTAACCTTCAAAGGGTTGACTCTTATACCCTCTTTAGACACGATGAATCCCAACAAACGACCTGACTTCACACAAAATATGCACTTATGAGGATTTAATCTAACCGAATAGTGCCGACATCTTTCGAATACAATCTCAAGTGATAGGGATGATGCATTCTCATATGAGAATGAGCATCCAGGTCATCCAAAAATACTTCAATAATTGACTTAAGATCGTGGAAGATCAAGTTCATTGCCTGCTGAAATGTAGCTCCAGCATTTTTAAGGCCAAAAGGCATATTCCGATATGCAAACATTCCCCAAGGACAAATAAATGAAGTCTTATGTTTGTCCTCAGGTTTAATCTGTATCTGATTGTATCCGAAGAAGCCATCCATGAAGGAAAAAACCTCGCTACCCGCACACTCATCCAAAAGCTGATCAATAAATGGTGTGGGGAAATTGTCCTTAGGACAGGCATGAGTCAAATCATGGAAATAATTACATATGTGGATCGCTCCCTGCTTCTTACCCACTGGAATGGGGTTTGAAACCCACTCCGTCAAGGGAACGGGATAGATGAAACTAGCTTTAAACAACTTCTCTATCTTTACCTTAATCGCGGGTGCTTTCCTAGGATTCACTGCATGCAAACGTTATCGAACCGGATTAGCATTGGGGTAATTATTAATCTCATGATCGACAATACGAGGGTCAATACCTAGCATCTCATTGTAATACCAAGCAAAAATTTCATGAAATTCCTTAAATAGCTCGATGTATTCTAGAATCTCAGCATGGGAACATTCCGCCCCAATATAGACATTCTCAATCGTGCCAGGATTGCGAGAGATGTTGATAGGAATCGTTGAAGATATGTTCACCATGTTTCCATCAGCCATCTAACCAGGAGAGCTTAACGGAACCATAGGACTACCAACTCTCTGACTAAGAACCGCCCTAAAATCCTCATGCTCCAAGCAGTCAAGCTCGGGAAGAAAGTATGATCTATGATGGAGTTCCTCCCATGGTGGCTTAACTCCCAACATAGCCTCAATAATCGCTTCATCTGAAGGGAAAACCGTATCAACGTAGTCGTGCACGTGAGAATACTGTACTACCCATGCCGGCAGCACATAAAGGTCCTCCTCCTCCGTCCGTGAATAGGAAGGACTAGGCTCTGCAACACACTTGATATTAGCTTGATAAGCTATCATAGTTACAGGAAATGGCATGTCCATCATGACAAGCTCACTCGGAGTACTCGGTGTAGGAAGAATCCAAGGATCTTCCATATGACTCGTGAGAAAATACATCGATCTCGTAGATGTTGAAGCCTCATCGAAACTAGATCCTATCATAAGGATCGGTGCACGACAACTAAAGCTTCCCATGAGGGATGGATATATGCATACACCCACACTCCCAGTTGCTGGCTAAGAGTGTTCAACGATAGGGATCGAAGCTCCCAAAGATGCGGTAACAAACGGATTCTTGAATGTCATTTGATCAATCATTACGATCTTCCCATTATGTGGAAAGCATACAATGTGGAACAGGGAAGAAGAAATGACTTGCATACTATGCATCCAGTTCCTACCGAGTAAGAGATTGTAGTCAAGGGGTGCATCAACCACCTCGACCTCTATCGCAACGATATTCCCTCCCAAACGGAATTTAAGGGAAGGAAGGATGTCGTGCGGACTAAAAGATCTCCCATTGAACACAGTTAACATGGTCCCTGATTTAGACAGCTCAGGGGAACCCACACCCTTCCAACATGATAAAGACATCACAAAGCAGCAGTGCCTTCGTCAATCACAATGTGCTTCAAAGTCATATTAAGACATTCTACGTGAATCAAAAGAGACACATAGTAGGGCAAGTTAGGATGAAGTCCTGCGGTTTCAAATTTGATCACGTAGGAAGAATCATCGTCATTCACACCAAGGGCAGAAAGGAACGGCTTCCTTTGCGAATGACAACTCTGAAGCACTTCCAATGCAGACATCACACAAGGAGTGTGGCCCAAATCCTCGACAACTGAATAGTTCTGGGCGGTTCGGGCATTTGGATTATGCCCCGAACGCTTAAGGACTCCCTTAGGAATGTGAGGTGCAGTCTCAGGTTTATCCATAGGTTTCTCAATACGCAAAGGGGGCCCTGGTGGATCAGGCTCTTTGCCTGGGCTGCATTGTGACGAACCATAATCTTTCGCACGGGTCACAACTTTCACGGCACGTACCATGTTAATGCAACCACGACCACTACCCTCTGGAAAATCTTGATCACCAGCAGACTGGTCATGGGACCTCAAGTTCATATTTTAATTGTGTGGTAAAGGGTTATTTAGCACAGCTGGGCCCTATGCCAAGAACCTCGAGGCTTCCTCAATACGAGGGCACAAGTAAGTGAGGTGATCATCCTTACATAACTTGCAAGGGAACTTAACCTTATGTTTAGCTTGCTTGTCCCCACCAGCATTCTATCCATTGTTGTCATTACTATTAGCATTCTCATTCTTATTCCCACCCTTATGATTATTTTTACCCTTTTTTCTATTCCGTCTGGGCTGCTGGTTACCCTTCTAGTCCAACGATTGCATTGAAAGTACACTCGCCATTTGGGCAGGTTGAGATGAAGCCATAGCTTCTCTTGAAGCAGATTGGTTGATTGACAATTGACTAACTTGTTTTGCAACTGAATCCATAGGTTTCGCAATTGCACAACCCACAATTCCATCGACATGTGGTCCAGGTTTGACTTTGGGGTTGAAACTAGAACATGGAGCATTGGGAATAATCTCATATAACAAACCGGACTGAGCATAGATCAAGTCCAGTTCCTGCACCCTAAAAATTGCTTGTTCCTCATTCTGCACTCTGGATGTAGAAACATCCTTCGCTATAGATGGCAATAACGACTTGAGGAACCACACGAGGAGGAACTCTAGCGGTATAAAGGATTTAATTAACCTCTTCCATCTACGCCACTCTTGAATATGATCAGAGATATGTGTGGCTTTATCTTGCTAAAATGTCGACAAGAGTTCAGTACCAACGTCATAACACATTGGTAGCTGGAAGTGGTTAAGAAAAGTCATCACAAGGTCGTCGAACAAAGCAAAAGCTCCCCTAGGTAGCTCTATATACCATTTCGCGGTAGGCCCTGTAAGGGTGCATTGAAATAGCCATAAACGGATGGAATCCTGATGTAAGGAATTTGAAGAGCACCATAGGTGAAAAGTAGTAACGTGTTCAGTCGGATCCTCTCTCGGTTTGCCCTCGAACTTAGGTATTTCCGAGGGAAGCTTGGTAAGGACAGTCGTCCAAGCTGGGTCATGAGCTACAGATCGTTTGTTGATCTTGACAAGTCAAGAAGATTGAGCGTCGCGAGGAAAGGGAGCCTAGGATGATGAGGTCAATGGACCACTCCCTGATTCATATAGGTATAATTGCCACCATGGCCTTGGCCATAGTGACCTCCTCTTGTATGACTCATATAGGGTGGAGTGGAAGCACCATAGTGTGGTGGAACTTGACTAGTAGTAGCTACGAAGCCATAATTACGAGAGTGAGCAGGTTGTTGATACCCGCCCCCATAACGTGAAGAACCTTGTCCATACTGCGTCCCATAATAGGGTCCATAAGTAATCGCATGCGATGTCCCATGGGACACTCTATAAGTAGGAACATATGTTCTGGAAGTAGAGATGTACATTTCGGAAGTATGGATGTGAGCTCTAGAAGTATGAGCATGACCTCCCGAAATAACGAGTGACACATGAAGATAAGACACAACCGGTCTAGTAACCGCAGTACAGACATAACTCGTAGCAATGTTTCGGCCCGAAGGACCACGTGAATAAGGTGGATGGTGAACATTTGAAGAGGTAGGTACCGAGGAAGGAGGGACCTGAGTAATAATGTACATACTATTCCCTATCGTTACCCGTCTCGGGTCTAGTATCCTAATAGGATCACTAACCCTAGACCTAGGAGGAATATGTGATGTAACTTCCACCATTGGGATGGAAGGTGCAATGTGACTAGTGCTCCCAAACCTCTCCGTATGGTAAGGAATGAGAGTGCCCCCGGGCATAGTGTTAGGCTTGAACTCAGATTCGACATGAAATGCCAAATCATGTGTGGGAAAACCAGACGTAGCATAACTACCATAGCTAGTGCCTGCGGGTTCAAAATGAGTCTCAGCATCCTTCAGCATTCCATACCGGTAATGCATCAATGGGGAATAAACCCTCGAGTGAGTATTTCCATCATGAAAGGTTCTTATCTCAGAAATCACAGACCCTAACTCAGCTAAGTGGGGCGAAGGATCGTAGGTAGGAGCAAACTCCCCATCATCCACTCGAATGGGAGAAGGTGGTTCAGGAATACTTTCCATATGGTCTCCCATGGTGTGTGAATCAATGTGTGAAATAGTCCACCTGGACTGTTTAGGTCTCTCTCCCAAAGGAGGAGGAGAAGTAGAAGGCGGAAGTCCTGCTAAACGATGAGAACGACAAGGAGCCGCACCTGAATCCACAATGACACAAAAAATAAAACAGACTCTCTATTTATGCAAACCCTAGGCAAGCTATCATGCATAGAGCAATCACTAATAAAATCTAAAGCCAAATGCAAGCAAACAAGGGCTGGATAAGTGAGCTCCCGAATGAAGCAGGTATGTCTCACCTAGGAGAGGCTTGAGACTCCCATACACAACAAGTGGAGGTATGTAACCAATTGTTGTGGCCCTTAGCTTCAACGTGTAAAGCGAATATGCTGTCCGACCCCAACCTAGCCAAGACACCCATAGAATAACCCGTGGAAAGTACCCCCTTGATATCCTAGGTAAGGCCACTAAGGTCACCTCAATATAATCAATGCTCAGGTGGATAGTCGCAGGTGGGATTGACCATATGGGCAGGGTAGCAAAGCCCAAAACTCTCGAAAGAGCCCCTAGATATGAATACAATCCTGGAAATATCTCCGGTGCTACTCAGTTATGACTAGGGGTCATCCCAATCAATAACCGCTCACACTGCCTTGTGCTTAACTCCCTTTTGAGAGGGGGATCCTGAGAAACACTGGTTATACCAAGGATTTCACACACTCACCTGGACAGACACATAGATGTTGTTGTTTAGTGGTCTTGGAGAATTTACTCACAATGAACTATTCCAAGACCCTAAAACCTAAGCTTGTTGGTGCACCCTAGAAAAGAAAAGAGTGTAATTCATTTTAATTTAGCGTTGATTTTAATTGGCTTTATTACTCAAAATAGGGATATAACTGTGCAACTAATGGTGTTATGACACAACATGAAGTAAAATGCACACCTAACAATCAATGCAAACGCATTGTGTCCATGAAAACAGGGTATGCTACTATGTGAAATGCACAATTTTTTTTCAAATGATGAATGCAAGTTTTCCTATATGATGTCCTAACTAGTACTCCAAAGAAAATCTAGTGCAAGTACAATGCAAAATGCAAAATGCAATGCATGATTATAAGCAAATGTTTTTGGATTTTTTGAAATAAAATGAGATACAAAAAGCAAAAGAATGATTCTACGACCCCTAGACTCTACAAGTACACTCCAACAGCACTCAAGCAAAGCACTAAGGTAAAAGAACTCTCATGCACTAATCCCAAACAAAAAATTGAAAATGCCATGACAAAAACCTTCTTAAAAAGAAAATTAGCCTAAAAAAAACGTTTCTGGTCAGAAAGAGAGGTATAAACAGACTCAGGCAGTGCTAAAGGAGACTCAGCAATCATCAAAATTCACCCAGCAACCATTTAACTTCCACAAAAAGGCAAAACTAAGGGCATACATGACTGTTCACAGTAAACCTGCATGTATATGCGGAAATCGCAAAGAAACCCGCATGTATACACGACTGTGAGTTAAAAACTCACGTACAGGAAGAAAGGTCCATAAAATCAAGGCAAACAGACAAGCTGAGACAAACTTCACACCAATCAGACACTACCAGGCATACATGTCCCCAGACGCGACACAAAAACAAGAGAGAAAGAGCAATTCAAATTCATTGAATGCCGATAGAACAACCCCCAAAGGAAAACTACTAGGAACTCCCTAGCAGAGTCACCAATTCTGTTACGGAGAGAAATTCCTATGGCTTGGGGTACCACAATAGATAGCTTGACTCCAGAAATAAATCTTTTCCAATATGCAATAGAAAGTAAATGTCTAACACTAAAGGATCAGACCTCGTACCTTATTCCGGACGATTGAAGTAGATCCCCGTTGAGCTTTCCAATTTTAGCTTGAATTGATAAATTAATTCCTCAACAACAAGTAAACAATACAAGCATACTATATATCATGGTGTTATATCTATTCTAGCATATATAATCAACAATATATAAGCATTTGAAATAATCCGATGGATAAAATATTCATTCAAACACACATTATTGGACAAGAAAAGATATTTCTATTAATATAAATCAGAGATTACAATAGATACAACCTCTGAAGGCACGTATGCAAAGTGGAGAAACTGAATCCCCCACTTGGGCCTCCACCACCTCAATCCTTCATCTCTCGATAGCAAGCTCACAAGAAAAAGGAAAGCTTGGGAAGAACACACTAGTGCTCCAAGGGACAAAGGGATGCAGACTCAAGCATAAGTTCCGGCAACAATGGACTATAGTTTCTTTGCTCTCAATTCTCTCATATGCCTTCAATGTACCATAGAGTTCCTTGTATAGTTTTTCAAAGGGGTAATGAAAGGTCGAATCCGAGCGATCTTAAGGCATAGGGAAGGCCAGGAGTCAAGTGAGTCGGATCCATGTCAAGGAAAACTCCAAAAGGATTTGGATTTTGTACACATCCTAATGTACGCAGTTTTAGTGGTCAAACCTACGTATATACGCGATTATAGGTTTAAAATTCGTGTGTATCATTTTTCACATGTTTTTAAGGATGATCAAGGAAACATCAAAGGACAAAAAATGGTCCATGGGGTCTAAATAGTCTGCAGCAAGACAGGGGAAGGCCATACAAAGTGTGATCTACCTGGAGTGGTAAAATCAGCTATAACAGATTAATTCTATTATGGAGAGAAATTCCTATGGCTAGGGGTACCACAATAGACAGCTTGACTCTAGAAATCAATCTTTTCCAATATCTAGTAGAAACTAAATGTCTAACACTAAAGGATCAGACCTCGTACCTTATTCCGGGCGGTTGAAGTAGATCCCCATTGAGCTTTCCAACTTTAGCTTGAATTGATAAATTACTTCCTCAACAACAAGTAAACAATACAATCATACTATATATCATGGTGTTAGATCTATTCTAGCATATACAATCAACAATGCATAAGCATTTAAATAATCCTAGGGATAAAATATTCATTCAAACACACATTATTGGACAAGAAAAGATATTTCTATTAATATAAATCAGAGATTACAATAGATACAACCTCTGACGCTACGTCTGTGAACCGGAGAAACTGAATCCCCCACTTGGGCCTCCACCATCTCAATCCTCCATCTCTCGATAGCAATCTCACAAGCAAAAGGAAAGCTTGGGAAGAACACACTAGTTCTCCAGGGACAAAGGGATGTAGACTCAAGCATAAGTTCCAGCAACAATGGACTATAGTTTCTTTGCTCTCAATTCTCTCATATGCCTTCAATGTACCATAGAGTTCCTTATATAGCTTTTCAAAGGGGTAATGAAAGGTCAAAGCCAAGTGATCTCAAGGAATAGGGAAGGCCAGGAGTCAAGTGAGTCGGATCCATGTCAAGGAAAACTCCAAAAGGATTTGGATTTTGTACAAATCCCAATGTACGTGGTTTTAGAGGTCAAACCCGCGTATATACGCGATTATAGGTTTAAAAGTTGCGTGTATCATTTTTCACATGTTTTTAGGGATGATCAAGGAAACATCAAAGGACAAAAAATGGTCCATGGGGTCTAAGAAGTCTGTAGCGGGATAAGGGAAGGCCATACAAAGTGTGATTCACCTAGAGTGGTAAAATCAGCTATAACACTAATGCATTCTTATCTCGTTTATGTGAAGGTATACTTGGCAATGGAAAACTTGTTTATAAGGCTTAACAAGAAGTGCTGATCATTTTGGTCATTAGCGCTCACATTTGCAGCTTTATCCTATTGACAATCATTGGTTGTTATTATTATTATTTACAGAATTTATGCTAGTGACAGGGTCACTACCGCACCTATTACTTGCGTGACACAGAATGATTTATTTATGTGGCACTGATTTTTTATTTAATAATATTTATATATTATTTTCTTATCAAGCCCTAACAAGATCCGATCCACTGGGCTATCCCAAGCAAACAGTGTTCTACACTTCTGTCCATAGAGTACCTCAAAGGGACTCATCTTGGCGGAAGTCTGGTAACCATTGTTATATGCAAAATTTGCGAGATGCAGGTAGTATTCCCACTTGGTGGAGTTGTTCATGACATACATCCTAAGCATATCATCAACAATCTGGTTTACCCTTTCGGTCTGCCCTTCTATCTATGAGTGATAAGCAATACTAAAGTTCAACTACATCTCTAATCCGAAGAATAAATATATCCAAAAGTTTATGGTAAACTTTTTATCTCGATCCAAGATGATTTCCTTGGGTATCCCATGAAATCTAAATCTCTCCTTCAAGAATATATGGGCAATGTGTACTACCTTGTAGGTCGACTTCACTGGAAGGAAGTGTGTTGCTTTTGAGAATTTTTCAACTACTACAGAGACAGAATCATTTTGTTTCTTACTTTTCGATAGACTGATGATAAAATACATATTAATGACCTCCCACTTCCATTTTAGAATGGGTAGTGGAAGCAACAATCCCAAAGGATGCTGATGCTCAGCTTTGACCAATTGACATTCATGATATTTCACAATAAAAAACATAGTGTTGTCCTTTAACTTAGGCGAGAAAAAGTGTCTTTTAACGATGGATATCATCTTTTGATAACTTGGTTTCCCTGAGTAGGGTGTCCGATGCAATTCTATGAGGATGCTGGACCAAATGTCCCCTCCTTCTGGAATGTACAATCTCACCTTGGACCATAGCAGTCATGCTTCTTCTACCTTGTACTCTTTTTATTGCTAAGACAACCTATCCTCTTAGACTTTCTTCAATATTTCTACATAGAAAGGGTCAACTCTATTGGTCATTCTAATCCTCTCTTGAAAATATGAATAGGTTTAACTTAAAGTAACCTCATATATCATATGAGTTCTTTGACTCAAAGCATCATCAATATTGTTCTTTTGTCCTTTAATATGCTTTAGCTCGAAATGGTACTCACTACTGAAATCCAACAATATATCTTTCCTAGCATTCATATATCATTGCTCGAAGAAATAATTCAGACTATTATTGTCTATTTCTAGAAGGAATTTCCTTCCCATGAGGTAGTGCCTCCACATATTCAATGCATGAATGATGGAAGTTAACTCAAGATCATGTGTGGGGTAGTTTTGCTCATGTTCTTTTAACTTTCACAATTCATAACAGATCACAGAATTGTTCTGCAAGAGGACTCCTCTGAGTCCTTCCTTTCTTGCATCCTTGCAAACAAAAAAATCCCCATTGGGATATGCAATTCATAGTATCAGTGCGGTTGTCAAATGCTCCTCAAGATTTTGAAAACTTTCCTCGCACTTAGTCATCCATAAGAACTTATTTGCCTTATTCTGCAAAGCGGTTGTGGGACAAGCTATTCTTGAGAAGTTCTCAATGAACTTTCAATAATATCCGGCTAATACCAAAAAGGACCTAATGTTAGTGACACTAGTAGGGGTAAGCCAGTCTTCTATGGCTCTAATATTTTTCAGGTCAACAACTATCCCTGTTTTGGAGATAATGTGACCCAAGTATTGTATCTTTTGTTTGTAAAAATCATATTTACTAAACTTGGCATATCGCTGGTGTTCTCGTAACACTTGTAGTACTATGCGAAGGTGTTCCTCGTGTTCCTCTTTAATCTTAGAGTAAACTATGATGTCGTTTATAAAGACCAAAAAAAATTTATCCACATATTTACTAAATATACTATTCATCATACACATAAAGTTTGTGGGTGCATTGGTCAACCCGAGTGGAATTACTACAAACTTGTAGTGCCTGTAGTTCCCATACCTTGTACGAAAGGTGGTTTTGTGAATATCCTCATTGTGAATCCATACCTGATGGTACCAAAATCATATTTCAATATTTGAAAATATCTTGGTTCCTCCACGGCTTGATCGAACAAGTCATCAATCCTAGGGAGTGGGTAGCGGTTCTTGATAGTCATTTTGTTAAGTTGACGATAATCGATGCACATCCGCATTGTACCATCCTTCTTCTTTAAAAAAGGTATCAGTTCTCCCCAAGGGGACACACTTGGTTGGATATATCCATTTTCTATCAACTCCTGCAACTGTAGTTTGAGTTCCACCAACTCTATTGCACTCATGCGGTAAGGGGATTTTGAAGCTAGAACTGATCCCGGTGTTAGTTCTATGGAAAAATCTAGGTCTCTCTTTGAAGGTAATCCAGGGATTTCCTCAAGGAATACGTCCTTGAATTCTACAAGCACGGGGAAATACTCTATGCGATGTTATCTTTTAGGCTCTATGTCTTAGATATTTACTACAAACAACTTGCAACCTTTTCTAATGGACTTCTTTGCTTGTAAGGCAGATATCTTCCTTACCAAAATTTTCTTTGGTACGCCTTGAATCTTCACTTGATTCCCTTGGCTATATGTACCCAAGATTGACTTGTGTAAGCAATAAAGTATGACATGGTTTTGTTCCAACCAGTCTATGTCGATAAGTATATTATATGATCCTAAAGGTAGTATTTTCAAGTTTACTTCTGTATGCTAACCATTCAGGTTTACCTCACAATCTTTAACTATTTCTGAAGATTTCAGTTTCGTACCTGTGGCTAATTTTACCAGCTAAGGTTTATCATGTTTTTCTTTTCCTAGTTTACATACATAAAAAAATTTAGGTGATACATAGCTCCGCCAAGCACCAGGGTCAATTGGTATTGAAATAGAAGTGTTCAAGATCTTACCTTCTATCTCAACCATGGTAGCCTGATGGTCTTCTTTTCAACCATTCAAGACTGCATAAATCCATGGTGTTACAGCTTTGTCCTCTAACATTGGTTCTTCTTTTAAGTTCTGCAAGAGCGCATTGGTCTTGTTCTTACAATCTCGGTCATAATGAGGCCGGCTACATTTCCAACATTTGATATGTAGCGAGGTATCATTTGCTCCCTCAGCTGCTAATGGCTTGTTAACGTTTGGAGCTGGTACATATGGTTTTGTACCTAATTTGTTGAAGTTATTATCCACTGGAAAACTATTGTTCTATTTCCTGTATGGGGTTGGGTTAAAACCTAGTTTTCCATTGTCAAAGAATTTCTTATACTTATCTTTGTTTATGTTCATGTTCTCTTGCCTTAGTTGTCCATGCTCATAGAAAAACCTAGCTTTGTGGAATGTGGTCTCCAAGGTTTTAGGCATGCTCAACTCAATCCTTTCCTGAAAGTTGGGAGGAAGACATCCTAAAAACTATTGAATCTTTACCTGTTCATCCTTGATGTATGGTACATAATGTAACAGATAAATAAATCTATCAAGAAAAGAATCCATAGTCATGGATCCCATACATAACTCGTGAAACTCTTTCATCTTCCTGTCGAATAATATTTTCAACACATAATTTTCTTGGAAGATCTTGTGGAATTTACTCCATCGTATTTATCTTACCTCATATTTCTTTCTATTAAGTTAAGGACTTCATGAAGTATGCTAGCGCATGCATCCTCCAATTTTTAGGTGTGATCTTGCTTGAGTGGAATGTTGAAACAAACACAAAATGCTCAGACCATAGCATAAAAATGATAAAAAAGATAAGTTGATCATATTTCTTCTCTATGCCACACTATTTTATGTGAAAATTGAACCCAAGAGATAGAACAATTACACTCACAAAATTGCTAATCAAACAGGCAAAATTCACACCAAAGGAGACTGAAATTGGAGCATAACACTAATCCTTATTCAATAAGTGTACAATAGCCAACCTTGTGAAGTAATAGGCTGCAGAAATATATCATTACATGATAGAATCGACTGCATAAATATCCCATTCGAAATAGTCAAAAAGTAGAATTACTAAATCTAGTCATATCCCCCATAGGTGCATAAAGCAGTTTCCAAATCTATGAAGATGCTCATGAATTTGCAGTTTCCAAATCTATGGAAATAAAAATCATACATGCTTTTATTTGGATAAAAGGATGGAGGATGATGTGGGCAAAAAACAATTCAACTACACCTAGTCTAGCTTTTCCTTTTGCCTTAAATCAAAATAAAACAAGGAAGCTTTTCAGAAAAAGCAGATATGCACTTTGGAGGATCTGGAATAAAGAAGACATACTAAATTGGGTTTCCAGGATGTTTCCCAAGTGCTCCATGACTCATTTTTAGCATGTGTTGACTTCTAGGACTTGTAGAAGGAAACTAGCATAGAATGGAATCTAGGAAACTGGGTAATAAGGAAAAAATAATTAAATTAATGTTTAAGGTAGGTAACTATGGGTTGATTATTATAAAACCCCCCCTTAATCTTGTATTTATGAGTAAATATCACAAAAATATAGGGCCTAGCAACAAGGCTTAGTCACCCTTTACACACTGCTTGTCCATACAACCAAGGAAAGAGGCAAAAACCCAGTGGGAAAATCCTCCCTTAAACATGGACAGGAAAAATATTTTTTTTGGAAATCTTGTCATCAATCATGCTTCATAGAATGATCAGCAATCCCCAGCAGTGATTTGATATTGCTGAAGGTTTTCTCACAAAAAAATTTGGTGAAGATGTCTGCTACATGTTCCGAATATGCACAGAAGAGTATATCAATGGTGCCATCATGCACAAGTTGTCTGATGTAGTGCATATGGATCTTGATGTGGTTGGTTCATTGCCTTTGAGCTGGATCATTGCATATTCAAATGGTGCTCTAATTATCATAGTATATAATAGTTGAAAACTATGATTCGAAACCACATTCTCCAAGTATCCCCTGCAACCACAAACATTCAGTTGCTACATTTACAACTCCTATATACTTTGCTTCTATAGATGAGAGTTTTATGGCACTCTACTTCTTGCTTGAACGGATCATTGGTCCTTCTGCAAGCATGAAAACATATCTTGATGTAGAATATTGATTTGTGTTCTCACCTACCCAAACACTATCAGTAAACCCAATCAAATCAAGATCAGATTTTGCTTTGTAGAAGATCCCATGAGTTCTTGTTCCTTGAACAAAGTTTAGAATCCTTTTGGCTACTCTCCAGTGGATCTCATGATGATGATCCATGTATCTCTAAGCCACACTAACTGCATAAGATATATCAGTTTGATTGTCTGTAAGATAAAGCAAACACCCAATCAAATGCCTATACAGTGTATTATTTACCATAGGAGAAGAACCTTCTCCTTCAAGCTTAACTCCTAAAAGGAAGGGAGTCTTGCTTGGCTTGCAATATTTCATGTTGAAATTTTTCATCAAATCCAAAGCATACTTTGACTAGTGTAATTTTATTCCATGTTGGGATTGAGCAATTTTGAGCCCAAGAATTGTCTCAACAATCCCAAATCTGTCATAGAAAATGCATGGTTCATTGCATCCTTCAAGGAGGAAATCTATTTATTTGAACATCCAGTAATTAGAAGGTAATCCAAATAAAATAAAATAATCATCAAATAACCATGAATCAGCTTCAAATAGAAATTAGGATCCGACTTGTATCGATCAAAACTCAGTGATAGCAAAAAGCCATCAAACCTGGCATACCAAGCCCTGGGGGCTTGCTTGAGCCCATACAATGATTTCTTTAACCTGCACACTAAAAATGGACTAGAAACAAACCCTTCAGGTTGCTACATGTAAATATCTTCAGTGAGATCTCCATTTATGAAATAACACTTCACATTCATGTGATGTACCTCCCACTACTTCGAAGTTGCAATGGCTAGAGCTAGCCTTATGGAGTCCATCTTTGCCACTGGTGCAAAGGTTTAATTGTAGTCAATACCATGTACTTGTGAGTATCCCTTGGCTACAAATATTGCCTTATATTTCAAATGTGAACCATCCGCAGAAAACTTGTGGAAATTAAGGCCAGCAATAGATTAATTTTACTCACAACAATTATCAATTGATCATGCAAAATTGCTAACAAGAGAGACTGAATATGGAGCTGTAACACTAAATTGTATTAACTGAGTGTATAATAGACAACCCTGTAATAACATAGGTTTCTGAATAAATAGAATACATCAAGAAATCGAAAGCATGAGGAGGCACCCAAATCTAGCATAAAGCAGGCTTACCAAAAATAAGCAAATCCCCCATAGGTGTAAAAAGCTGATCCCAAATCTGTCATGGAGCTCACGAATTGGAAAAAAGGCATAGGCAAGCTAAAGAGTGGTGGAATGGCAGCTCATACATGATTTTTCATGGAGAAAAGAGAGGAGGATGTGTAGGACAAAAAAAAGTCAACCTCACCTAGTCTAGCTTTTCCTTTTGCCTTAAAACACTGAAAAAGCAGGCAATAAAGCAGAAAAAGCAGAAGGGTGCCTAGGAGGCCAGGAATAAAGTAGAATTGATTCCTTTAGCTCTCCCATGCACTACATGAGTCAAATGTGGCAAGTTTTACCTCTATGGATAGGCAAATAGCAACTTGCACAAGGTGGGACACATGAACTAGGCAAATAAGACAAAAATAAATGAATTAATGTCTAAGTGGGTAAAATATGGGTTGATTATTATAAAAACCCACCTTAAGCCTGAATTATGAGTAATATATCAGAAAATTATAGGGCCTAGCAACAAGGCTTAGTCACCCTTTACATACTGCAAATCCATTTAAACAAGGAAAGAGGCAAAACCAACTTGGGAAAATCCTCCCTTAAACATGGACTGTAAAACAAAATTGTAGAATCTTGTCTTCAATCATGCTTTCACAGCATGATCAGCAATCCCTAGTATTGATTTGAGATTGCTGAAGGTCTTCTCACAAAATTCTTTGGTGAAGATGTCAGCTACTTGTTCTGAAGATGAACAGAAGAGTAGGTGAATGGTGCCATCATGCACAAGTTCTATGATGTAGTGCATATGGATCTCAATGTGTCTGGTTCTCTGCTTCTGAACTGGATCCTTGCAGATTCGAATGGTACTCTGGTTATCACAGTATATGGTAGTTTAGTACTCAGGTTTGAAACCACACTCTCCAAGTAAACCCTGCAACCATAAACATTGAGTTGCTGCATTAACAACTCCTCTGTACTCTGCTTGTGTAGATGAGAGTACAATGGCACTCTATTTCTTGCTTGACCAGCTGATTGGCCCTTATAAAAGCATGAACATATATCCTGATGTGGAATTTCTATCTGTGCTATCACCTGCCCAATCACTGTCAGTAAATCCAATCAATTCAAGATCAGATTTTGCTTTATAGAAGATCCCATGTGTCCTTGTTCCCTGAACAAAGTTAAGGATCCTTTTGGCTGCTTTCCAATGGATCTCTTGAGGCTGATCCATGAATCTAGAAGCCACACTTACTGCATAACAAATATCAGGTTGAGTGTGTGTCAAATGCAACAAACATCCAATAAATTTCCTATACAGTGTATTGTTTACCATCGGTGAAGAATCAGCTTTTTCCAGCTTCACTCCTGAAAGGAAATGAGTTTTGCTTGCTTTTCAATCCTTCATTTTGAATTTGTTCAGCAAGTCCAAGGCATATTTGTACTGGTGCACCTTGATTCCATATTTTGTTTGAGAGATCTCAAGCCCCAAAAATTGACTTAAGAGCCCCAAATCTGTCATGGAGAAGGCCTGGTTCATAGCTCCTTTTAAGGAAGCAATCTCAGCCTGTGAGATTCCTATAATGAGGAGGTCATCAAAATATAACACAATGATCATTAATGAACCATTAACTAAATTCAAATAGACATTTGGATCTGATTTGCACCGAACAAAATTGAGTGATAGCAAGAAGCTATCAATCTTGGCATACCAAGCCCTGGGGGCTTGCTTTAGCCCATACAATGACTTTCTCAACCTGCACACAAGAGAAGGGTTAGTAGTAAAACCTTGAGGCTGCTGCATATATATCTCCTCAGTGATATCTCCATTTAGGAAGGAACACTTTACATCCATGTGATGTACCTCCCATTGCCTTGAGGCTGCAATGGCTAGAGCTAGCCTGATGGAATCCATTTTTTCCACTGGAGTAAAGGTCTCATTGTAATATATGCCATGAACCTGTGAGTAGCCTTTGGCTACCAATATAGCCTTGTACTTTATTGGTGAACCATAAGCAGCAAATTTGGTCTTATAGACCCACTTACACTGTACTAGTTTTCTCCCTGGGGGAAGATCCACTAGCTCCCATGTGTTGCTCTTCTGGAGTGAGCTGAACTCCTCCTTCATGGATGTTTACCATATTGGATCTCCTACTACTTCTTCATATGTTTGAGGATTAGACTCCACCATCAAATAGAATTTTTCAGCAAACATAGGATCCTTCATGCACAGACCACTCTCAAATTGAGATCTAGTCCTCCTTCGGTCATTGGGATCCCCAACTAGCTCACCTGCTGCATGTAGTGTCTTGGCTACCCATTTTGGCCTTGTGGGGCTATTAGGGTCTGCAATAAACTTATCTCCATCAGACAAATCAGAATCAGCATGTTCAACAAACTCTTTACTTACTTCTTGAGGTTCAGGTGGTGAAGAGGCTTCACCAACTTCCACTTCTGCAAGGGGTTCTTCTTCAAACTGAACACACCTTTCGATGAAGGATTTATTTGTGCTCAAATTTTTCAACTTGTACCCTTTTGAATCTTCAGATTATCCAACAAAAAGACACTCTTGGATTTGGGGCTGCAAAGCCTTCCTCTTCTCTGTCAGGATTCTAGCCCATGCCTTTGAGCCAAAAATCCTGAAATGGGTCACATCTGGCTTGTGCCCACTCCATGCTTCGAAGGGAGTCATACCATCAAGTTGTTTGTGAGGCACCCTATTCTGAATATAGGCTGCACAGTTGATAGCTTTGGCCTAGTACTTTGGTGGCAAATTTTTGGCCTCCATCATGCATGTTGCCATCTCCTTCAGTGATCTGTTCTTCCTCTCAGCAACACCATTTTGCTGTGGTGTGTAAGGGATAGAATGTTGCATCTGAATACCTACATATTCACAATAGTTAATAAACTTAGACTTGACATACTCACCACCATTGTCAGATCTGAGGGCCTTGAGTTTCCTTCCAGACTGGTTTTCAACCAAAGCCTTAAAGACTTTGAATAGGCCAAAAACTTCAGACTTGTGTTTCAGGAAGTGAACCCAACAATACCTAGAAAAATCATCAATGAAAGTTAATGCATACTTGGCCTAACTCATGGACATATGAGGGAATGTACCAGTAACATCACTGTGGATCAACTCGAGGGGTGCATAGGTTCTCTCATGACTAGCTCTCTCAAATTTGTGCTCTAGGTGTTTTCCTAGGATACAACCTTGGAAGACCCCTTTGGAAAATT